>OZ010738.1:77006760-77314260 GCA_963932295.1 Tipula lateralis | reverse complement strand
CTCGATGCAAGATGATTTTACGGTAGATTTGACACATGAAGTTTTCCATGTTTCTATTTCAGGTGAGAGTCAGAAATATTATTATATATATATATATATATATATATATATATATATATATATATATATATATATATATATATATATATATATATATATATATATATATATATATATAGAAACGTTATCCCTAAGGAGAATGCCTTGCTATTTAATCCCGTTTATAATTTCCGATTATGCTGCATCCAACAAATATTGGACAAAAAACACTTGTCAATAGAAATTGCTAGATGAGCTTTGTTCTTGCAAGAGAATATGACAATAAAATGGTGTATGATTTAACTGGCAGTCTAATAACGTTCTAGAATCAACTCGAATGGGATAGAATGGGAATTCGAATAGAATTCGAATGAGACAAAATAAAGATGAATTGTTGTGCCCGAACTATATATTTATCAATTGTATTCTTCAATAAGCAGCTGAACGATTTAAAAACACATCATGATCGTTGATGCACTTTTTCACTTAAACAGTGTAATCTGGTCAGCTTGGAACTGATGAGTAAACCGTTTAATAGGAAACTTCGCATAGGGCTTTTCTCTTATAACTTATTTAAATATTGAAAATGTTGCGATAATTTGAAATACCTTTCCGGTGAATCTTCTTCAGACACCTCTGCATCAAGAATTAAATCTTGGCTTTATGTTTCCTTTATATGTTCTATAAATCACTATTTGTCCAGTATGCGAATCTATGGTTTGGGATGTTATTACTCATCCAGTTCCCAATTGTAAGTGTCTCAAATATAACTGTTAGGCATTTTCCTTGTGATTAGGTCATTCATTTTGAGGTACTTTTTTGGACAACATGGTCCATTTTGAAGTTTTAATTTGCGATGACGCATTCTAGTATTTCGAGTGGTATTTGACCAACGAGGCGTGTAATGTTGGTTTGTTATTCCTCAAGCGTAACCGGCTTATCAATGTAACCTTTAGACTTTACTTTTACTCAAAGGAAAAAGTCTAAAAATCGTATGATACACATTTGATGGCCAGTTCACCGGTCCGAAGAAATTAGCTGTTCACTCATTTGTTTTCGTAATAAAGTCATGGTTTTGTGGACTGTGTGACAAATGGACTTCATCGCTGATCAAAATTTTGATCGAAAACAGTTTGTCTTATCTTCAAAGTTTTCAAGAGCCCAAATACTGAAACAGTGTCGGCTTGCACGAGTTGAGTTATGTATGCTTTGAAACCAAGATCCTTAATTACCAAGCAATTCGATAATATATATCAAATTCTGCGTTCGTTAGGCCAATTAGATGAACCACAAGTTGACCATAACTGTTTGCACGACAGAACACGTATCTGTCATAAAATCCCCATTAAAAAAAATAAATCACCCATCATGTTTTTTTAAAGTGGCCACAGCTATTTTATATTTGTGTGGCTCCTCAACTCGGAGTCTCCGGCTTCTTATTTTTTATTACGATATTTATCTTGAAATTCTTTCTTTTCTTCAAAATATCGATGTGTGTCTGATATCTGAGACCCACGTCTGATATCTAACCCACTAGGCAATCTTACTTAAAAATTCAGACTTATCAACTTTATGAAACAATTCACTCGGATAACAAACCATAATAAGAACCTATAATAAAACCTATATTAAACACCATGAATGCCAGCATTATCAATCACCAGAAACCCGACACACCATAGCAGAAATTACATCTAGAAAGCAACGCCTTCACCTAGATATAACGTGAAAAAACCAAACTACTTGAATACCCTACACCATTTCAATAGTAGTGATACTTTCCATAAGTGACAAGATAATTAGAAAAGAAACGAGACAATCTCTTTCCAATAAATCAACTGATTGGGAGAGTTACAGATCTGAATTAAAAGCAAGATTAACCTGCAAACACAACTAAAAAGTGTTCAGGAATTCGAAAAGAGGAAGAAAACATCACTGATATCATTCAGATAGTCGCTTGGGATAATACGTAAGGAACAATATCCAAAACTATTAGCAAAAGTTACCCAAGATAAATTCGGAATCTCGTCTTAAAAAGGAAAGCTAGGAGATCACGGCAACAAACGAGGCCATCTGACTAAACGATTCTAAATACTTCTTACAAATCACAGCAGCTTAAACGAGAAATTTTTAAGCTAAATGAAAATCCCTTTTCTTTGTATCTTGTAAAATAGGGCCCTGATGAAGATACGAACTAATCACTACGGAAGGCAACAAAAAGTATAGAAACCTCAATTATACAGACCCTTTCTATGAAGCGAAGTGATCGCATGTGGGATAGTGATAACAAATCAAAAGCTGAACAATTTGCTTATCATCTGGCTGGTATATTTTCAAACCGAATGAGACAGAATCGGACATTATAATCGAAAATGGAAGGAATTATTATGGAAGTATGATCTTTTTGACGGGAAAAATTCTTAAGCAACTTCTAAAGAAAGCTATCGCTAAGCTTACTCACGTGCTTAATGCTGTTAAGTTTACATCATGTTCGTTCTGCCTGGAAAGTTGCGGATGTTATTATATTACCGAAGCTAAATTGTATCTTCTGAAATCCCTCATCCATATCATTTCAAAACTAATGGACTACTCTTGAGGAGAATGAAGTCAATAATAGAAAGTAGAGACCTAACACCGGATCACCAATTTGGATTCAGATGAAAGCATTCAACAATTGATTAGGTTCACAAAATGACAGATATTATAGAAAAGGCGTTAGAAGATAAACCAATTTGACCTTATTTCTGGATGTGGCGGCAACTTTTGATAAGGTATAGCACGAGAGTTTAATGTACATAAATTAAATGTTATGCTTCCGGGACCATATATTGATCTTTTGAGACCATATTTATCTGAAAGATAAGACAAAAAGGTTTTTAGAGTAAAACAAAAAGGTGAGTATTCTGGACTGAGAGAGGTAAGGGCAGGGGTCCTTCAAGGCAGCATCCTGGGCCCAGTCCTAAACCTACTATATACAAGTGATATACCACAGTTCGACCATGTAAACATATCAACGTTTGCCGACGACACCACTATACCAGCAACGGGGCAAACTGTGGAAGAGGTGACAAATAAACTTTCGCCAGTTGGCCAAGCAACGGAAAATCAAATGGTAGGAGAACTCTGCTAAATACTTGGGTATGACACTACATACTAAACCTAAATGGAAAGAGCAGGAGAAAAGAAAGGAGATTGATCTTGAGATATAGACACGTGTGCTAGCTAATTGGACGAAGGTCAAAATTAATTATATATACAACAAGATACTGATTCTATAGCATTCAGCTTTGTGGTTGTACTAAGAACACTAACATAAAACTTATAAGAAAAAATCCAGAATAAGGTTATTGGGAGTATAGTCAATCTATACCCTGGTACATTCGTAATAGAGATTTGAAGATTCCGGATATAAAACACAATACAAAAAGGTTTGCAACGAAGCATGAATCAAGGCTTATGGAACATGAGGAAGCCTGTGGTCTATACGGATTGAGAAGCCATTCGGCTACTTGATAGTGAACATTTGGTTAGGAGACTAAAAGGGACCAAACCCTTCGAGCTCGTTAGTATATGAGCAGCTACCTACCAAGGAACAGGCACTAGTGCATCGCTGGATCAACGGTGACCACAATTTAGTTTAGGTTTAAACTAAACTAAATTGTGACGATTGTTGTGACGAACTAAATTAAATTGAGGACGCTCAGCCGGAGACTTAATTAACGTCATCACTGAAAAATGGAACAGGAGTATCCATCAATCTGGTGAATCACAAGTCATAGCGCTTGATATTTCGAAAGCATTTGATCGCGTGTGGCACAAACTGAGGGCATTTGGCCTTCACGGTTCTTCAATTCTATGGGTTGAGAATTTTCTTTTCTGTCGTAAAATCCAAGTGGTGGTGGATGGCACGACTTTCATTCCACATTCTTTAAATGCTGGTGTCCCTCAAGGATCCGTCCTTTCTCCAACTCTTTTTCTAATTTTTCATCGATGATCTTCTATAATCAACGCTCAATCCAATATATTCTTATGCTGATGACAGCTCACTCTCCTTCTCATACTGCTTACCTTTTTCTTCATCGCGAAACGATGTTCTTGCAGAAAGAATTGCTATGAAGGATCGCCTAAAGCGTGATCTCATTTCAATTCTGGAATGGAGTGAGTCCAAGGCCGAGCATCTCGGATGATCGCGGATGTAAATGTATCTTCAAATCTCGATTCGCTTTCCCACAGGCGGAATGTTGGAGTTTTAGTGAGAATTGGGAGTGGTTCGGCCCCGAAACAAATAAACAAGCCACATTATGTGTCCCATTACACAATTTAGATGTCACAATGATCATGTAGTCTAAAAACTAACTCTAAAATTATAAGTTTAGATACATATTACACATATTTTGTATCGTGACAGGTAGTTTTTTCTTAAGTTTACGTGTCTGCCTATATACGAGTATTAGACATGCGCGTATTTGTAATATTCAATAAAAAACGTTGTTAATTGGTTTTGATTGATACGATAACTTACGCCTTCTTACATAGTTTGTGTGAAAAATAAATAATCATCGTGTATCAACATAGAAAAGATATATAATTTACAACTTAACATTCATCTAATCCATCTTAAATGATGAAACGTGGGCAATGCAACCAGAAAACTTATTTATTCAAATTAACTGATCATAAATAATATAATTTTTGGAAATTTTTTATATAAACAAATAATTTACATATAATTAACATCATTTTGGTTTTTTTTATTATTATTTATTAATCACTTAACTATAATAATTTACCATAGGCGATAGTTTCTGTAGATAATGTTTTCTCTCTTTAGATCGTTTTCACAACTCGAACTACGATGGAGGTCTTACATATTAAATATATGATATTTTATATCGATGTAATAAAAAATCGTTTTATTAATAAATATGTTATTAAATATCCACATAATTCTTAAAATGATATTGGTACAATGATCGCTGCATGGTTTGCTCCCACCTCTCTCGTAGTTCACTGATTCACGTCCTTCTTTACCCATTGCATAACCAAATTGAGGACATATGGCTATAGTTCCGAGTTACATTCCGTTACATTCACACCACCGATCGTAATCAAATAATGAAAAGTCTCTTTTGGTTCCTTTCCCTATCGGAATTCGAACCCGGTACCTACCAATCCAATCGCCACATAGCTTTAACCACTGTGCCATTTGGTCGATCGCAGAATGTTTTAAAGATGAATGTAAGCTTAATTTTAGCAATACTTGAGTGCCTTATTTTTAGAAGCCACCTTAGATCAGGCATTATCTTAAATAATTAACATCGAAGGTGTGAAAGAGGGAAAAAGTATACTGCATTTTTCTGCATCTCTCATAACACTTACCACTTTGGCTGCAAATATTGCAATGAGCATACACTCTAAATTCCACCCAACCATACCAATGTTCTAAACATATACATTTGCAATTTTGTTATCCTGTGCAAGTGTTGTTATAGATATACATCCAGAATACCATCTTACTATGCCAGAGGCCCTATTTCTGTATACGATACGAATCTTTATTCGATACGAAAATTCAATACGTTACGAAAATGAAATAGTAATTCTGTATACGAACGTACAACAGTTTTTAATTTTTACAGTGTAAGGATAGGGAATAATTTATATTTTTGAAATTTCCTTTAAAATAACGGAGTATATTTGTGATTAATGTCACTTCTTGACACTTAGTTTCAGTAAATAAATCAATCACGGTGGGATGGGTTTTTTATTATTTTATATTAATAAAAATAATATATTTTAATATAATAATAAAAATAATATTTTATATTATTAAAAATAATTTTACTCAATTTTAGTCTTTTTTTAATATGGAATTTGAAATCAGACCATACTTTCCAGAGGTCTGAATTTCTAACTGGCGGTCCATTTGTATTTAACCGACTAGTTATTTCAGCTCATTATGATTTTGATGATATTAGGGCTTCCGCCGTTGAGTTATAACTCTAGCTAAAGCAGGGTACTCCTTCATGAATGCAACTAATAGCTCGTATTGTTTAGCCGTTGTTATTTTTGCCCTAATAATAATAATAATAAATTTATATTGGTATGCCAATTAAAAACAAACCATAATTTATAAAATTATAGTACAAAAAAAATTAACAAATTTCATTGAGATGCCTCTATTTTATTCTGTTTCTCCTATTTTAGTAGCATAAAGTGTATACTATATAGGCAGGGCCATCTTACTCTGAGGGGAACTACATCTTTCATATCATTCCATGATTTATCAAGTTGTTTAGCTTCTACTATAGCATTGTTCTCTTCCATGCCTTCACTGGTACTTTACTTTCCCTTTTCTTTGTGAGTTCCAATCCAATGATAACCTCCTTATACACTTGGTGATTTCCTCAGGTTGCCAATCCATTTTCATTGATATGTTTTTCTATGCAGTACAATATTAGTAATGCTGTTAGGCCAGAAACATTTCAGTATTCATGGAAGACAACCTGTTTTCGAACACCTGTAGTTTATTTCTACCTTTGTATAGCCAGGGTACTCAAATTTATTTACATCAATTTGTACATTGTTGACGTGCATTGGTGTGATTATATTTGTGTTGAGTCTCACCGTCTTTGGTTTTCTGGTGTTTATCGTGAAACCAATATCGTTAGCTAGGTCTGATAGCTGTTGTATTTTTACTGCATGTTTTGTGTTTACTGAGCAGGCATATATGTCATTTGCATATCCCAGATCATTGAATTTACCTGTTTCGAATGATTGGCATTTGTGAATCCGTAAACATATAATAAAGCAAACGAAAACGAATCATCAAGGAAACGTAGCAACGAATGAAAATTTCCCTTGTCGGGTAATTCGTTTCCGACCATAAATTTGACGTTCATGAACGAATTTCTGTTCGTTGTTAGTTTTGTTGACGAAGCCGTACAAAGAAGAAACAAAATTTTAAAATTGAGCTACCACTACAAAATAATAGGGGAAATAGGAGATCTATGCCAACACAAATGAATTAAACAAGAATATTTTATTTATAACCAATTTTTATTTATTTATAAAATGATTAAGTTCTAGCGTTTAGAACGTCGTTTCTTATTCGTCGCGCTAACACGCCTTCGTCATTTCCGTTTGACCCTTCCCTTTCATTTTGCATTTCATCAATTCCATTTTCTACCATAGTGTCGTCGAATCCAACTCTAAAGTGTCAGACATAAATTACTTGGGAAGCCTTTTTTGACGAATAATGTAATTGTCAGGCTCCATGAATACATCGGAAACGTGATTTTAAAATATCAATGCAACGTTCAATGATAATTCTTGTTACTCCAGCTAAGGTAACTATGTATACGCTCATGTCTGCGTGGCTAAAGTCGTGTTAAATTTCTAGTATGATCACTCCGAATTAGGTGACTTTTGGGGTTATACAACATAGCCTTCTGAGAGCCGTCATAAGTAACCGTATTTCTCGTGAGAAGATAATGATACCAAACAAAACAAACAAAGCGAGAGTGATGCTGGTGGTTAACAAATAAACCAACTATAAGCTATCAGTGGAAGTAAGAGGAAACAATAGACAGCTCAGAGCCCAGTAGTAGTGCGGAAACAGGATCCATCTATACAAATAGAGATCAGTACAGAGATGCAAGTAAAGGGGGTATTTACACAAACATTACAGAATGAAAGTCGCCTACATACACTCAACATATACATATCAGGATGTATTCGGCAATGACGTCGAACGAAATCAAGGAAATTGTTGCAAGAAATGAACACAAAATGTATATTGGGGGACTGTAATGAGCCGCACCAGCATTTTGCGATTCAGCACCTTAGTAGTACGGGGAAATTTTATAGACCCACGATGTCCATCCAACCACGACTTAGAGTAGGTTCCAGGAACTTAGTGTTTGTTGGGTGACCAATGCTTAAAAGCAGGAGAATGAAGTGGAGGTCATATAAAGTGCCAATACGATTTAAGTTATTGTAAATATGTACTTATAAATTTTAGAACATAGAAAAAACAACCCTGCGACAGTTTGACATGGTACATTCCGAATTCAAACGGGTATCATAAAACAGGACTCTGTAGCGACAATCAACTCAATAGCCATGGACCACCTATTAAGTTCAGATTGCTGGAAGAAAGTGTGGACCGATTTCAAATATAATATTAAATAAAACGTAAAAGAAGATAACGTGGAACTGTCACACGAGAGAAACATTTAAGAAACGCAGTAAATGGAATAAATGGCACTATTTCGTTTGCTGATACACGGTGTAATGTACAAATCAACCCAATTTCATCAACATCTATATATAATAAATCGAATCAAAATATAATAACAGAAATATACTTTTTAAATGTCAAAATTCAACAATATGATCAATTTTAGGATAGGTATGACCATTCGTACAAAATTTCCCTTCTCACTATTTGGCAGTGTACATTTCTTTTTTCGATCGTATTGCCAAATACCAATTCATGTTCGAATCGAATTGACGATTCGAATCGAATAGCAATACGAAACGAATTCCCAAATAGGCCTGCTGTTAATCTCCATTGTATGCCACTAGGAGACGTGATGGTAATTGAATCCGCATTGCATTATCCAATAAGATCATTGGTGAAGTACCCATTCTTATATTATATTGCGTTCCTCTTTATCATTTTAAATGGCCGTTCGAAATGTTATCACAAAATAATTCATATTAATACTATTAATAAAACTATTAAAATAATTAATACTATTAATAATAAGTTTCTTACATATTTCAATTTAATAATTTTTATTTTGCTTCCTTTCGATAACTGAATACACAACGAAAATACAGTCGGTCATGATCGTATAAAAACTGTACGAATTCGTATTGCACAATAAGGGCAATTTTTCATCGTATCGTAGCACTCGAATTCGTATTAGAAATTATACGTTTTCGTATTCAAAAATTCCAATTACACGTATTCGTACAATTATTGTACGAATTCGTATTCAGAAATAGGGGCCCAGTTTTGTTGTAGACATACATTCTACATTGTGTGTTTCTATGCAAGTGTATTAACACTGGCATAATAAAATAGAATTTGGAATGTATGTCTAGTTCAACATTGGTATTGTTGGGTGGAATTTATAGTGTATGATCATTACAACATTGGCAACCACAGTGTTAAACTAAAGTTCTTAGTATCACATTTCTTGCTGGACCTTCCGGAACGCAGTAATACGGACTGATGTCACTGATGTGACATTTATTGCTTTGTAAGAAGCTTAAAATGGTTCCAATGTAATGCCTACGAACCAATTATGCTTATTCTTTTCCCTCATGTCAACAAATAAAATGAGAACGAAGGGAAGAATGCTTTCCATTTACTACATATATTTATAAGAACCAATCGGGATGTTTTTGTATGCTCACAGCTAGCTTCTTATGGCAAAAGTCCAGAAAGTAAATATAATAATAGTTTTGGAATATAAAATGCTGAATGTATGAAGTTGGTAATACTGAAGATATTGGACCTTATGCTATTTTATTGCATTGTTTATTAGTTTGTGCCACTGATAGGGTTCACAGAAATAAAAGATTAAGCTGTCATTGTAGTATTATTATTATGTATTGTATAGGCGGGCACAAGTCGTCGTTGAATAGCAATGCAGCGATCTCACATATCTTTTGTGCTATATGTTTCCCTATACGCTAGCCGTCTAGTCTATGATCAGGATTTTAATGATACCGACAATATTTCTCGAAGATGATGAGACATCAACGCATTAGGGCTTATGCACACAAGATGGTGCAGTCGCAAGCGTCCAATAGATTTGGATATATTTATAAAATGGTCACTAGAGTCCACTTCTGAATCACAAAAATGATAACTTTCGAATTTTTAAGGTAGTTAAACCCGTGAGGAAGGCAATCAATTGCCTCAACTCGGCTTTATTGAGTGTTAAAAATGTCTGAGTGCAATCAACCAAGGGAGAGACTATTGTGTTAGACTGTTTTAGACCTAGGCTGTTGCGCCAAAATGTGATCCGTTTTGGAATTATTCAGTGCTCTGGGATGTGCTCTTGTGACCATGCAGCATGATTTCGGTCTAATTTCTTTGTTCAGTTGGATGATCTTATTTTATAGTTATATAATTTTGGCAATAAAGAAAAAAAGAACCATATAGTACCTTAAAAAACACTAGGGTATGACTTGATAACTGGAGAGATTCTTAAACAACTACCTAATAAAACTATTAAGAAAATATCGGACATAATTAATGCCTTTAGAGACTGGTGTGTTTCCTTTTCTTGGATGTTTGCGGAAGTAATAATGATTATTAAACCAGGTAAAAGATTTAGAGAGAAACACTTCACAATCGATAAAATAACAGATTTAATAAAATAATCCTTGGAGGAAAAACGAATTTGTTCAGCCATATTGCTGGATATATCATTTGCCATTTGACAGGCATTTGACAAAATCTGGCTAGTTGGTTTAATATTTAAATTAGAGAAAACTGCTAGTTAAGTATTGCGAACTGTTAAAGACATACTAAAACTTTAGAGTTACTTTAGAGTAAAACAGGAAGAAGTTTACTCTTTAAAAGCTACAGCAGAACTCCCTCAGGGAACTGTCCTAGGGCCATTCCTTTGCGTACTGTTAACAAGCGAATAATACAACTATCGCCACGTTTGCAGATATGACAGTGCAATTCTAGCAAACAAGACCAGCAATCAACAAATAGTTCAAAGATTTCCAAATAAAGCTCTCAGGCGAATATTGAACAACCATTTGTACATTCGTAATAATAACTTGCAAAGGAAACTCGGGATCGTTACAGTTGCAGAAGAAATAAGGAATTGAGATGTTCAAAAACATCAGATGAGGCTCCATCATCACCCTAACATTGGAGCTGTACAACCATTTCACCAAGAGTGTATTAGAAGAAGGCTCAAAAGACTAAAACATTTTGAGTTACAAGAATAGTCCGCAGAATGTAAAACAAATCAAAACACCGCTATGGTAAGAATACATTGGAGTGCTTAATTATTTATAGTCAGAATAAAACGCTATTATCAATGAGCAATTAGAAGATGTGTACATTCAAATCACGAACAAATGATATAGCAAATAACGAGAGTAATATCAGGTTTTTCCTCCGATCTGTCTTGATTCTTCCTGGACATCAATTCTGACATACTCATACTTAGCCTTTAGCTTAATCTGAGCTCTTCATCTGGAACATGACAAATTGATATTGCATTACAACAATGGAAAGAATCTCTCCCAGTATCTTATTATATACTCAACCCATAAGCATCTGAACTTACTCATATTCTGGAAAAAAAACTAAAGATATGACTTATTATCTAACTGGCATCTTGTATATATTATCAGCTCAATTTCGGCTTTGAGCTTATACAACTCTCGACTGGCACATCTCGATATAGATTTGAAGATATAGATTCCATTAGAATACACTAATTCCAACGTTTCTTCCAGTCTAAAATAACTCAGATTTGGCAAACACTGGGCTTGTGGAAAGATAACAATATGCGATCATACCTTGATTCATGATGCAAAACTCATGAATTGCAAATTAAATCTTAATTCTTGCCGTTTCTTACTTATTAAGTCATTTTCGCTTTGAAGTGGTTTTCGGGTTTGATTCACCATAAATCCAAGTGTCATCGTCAGAAATTATGCATTTCAGATCATTATCAGTCATAGAAAGCATTGCTTCAGACATTTGAACGAAAATTATTGACCCTAAATTGATGCAATAAAGAGCAACCCGCTAAAAAGTGCCGTAAGCCATTGAAAGAGAGACTTTTGGGTAGAAAATATATTTAAACAATTGTTTGATCACACCATTCAGCCTATCGATCGACAAATCTGGGTCTGGTCACTGATTTGGCTTTGGTTTAAGGAAGCGCGTTTAAATGGAAATGGAAAAGAGTTGGCACCGAAGCAGATAGTAGTGAGACAAACAAACGAAATTTATACATCCGAAACGTAACTCTCATTTTAGGGAAAGCTGGAACTGGGATGTAATCTAGGCGGATGTGGGATATAAACTAGCTAGCAGATTTATATAATGATGTGAATTCTGTCGTTTTCGTAGTCTATCAACACATACTTAAACTATTACACACTTCATTGGTTTTATGGATAGTGTAAAGATTAAATACGCACAGTGGAATCATCCAACTCATTTAACAATCCACATGACTCTGATCACTTCCTTTAACCTTTTGATTCATAGACGCGTTAATTAAATGATCATCATCATTCCCCAGGTACAATTTTTGAGTAAGTGCAAAGTCATAGTTCTAGCTTAAACATATGTTTCCTATACATGAACAAAATAGGTGTATATCTTCTTCACCTGTAAAACCGTAAATGTATGATTAAGCGTGGTAAAACGCAGCACACAAAAAATATTTTCGATTTTTTATAAATTTCTCATATTATACACTTTACGCCTTGTTAAGACTTATAAATCTTAAAAAATATCTTTAAATTTGATACGGATATCAAAATAGTTTATTTATTGCTATTATAAAACTCTAATTTATTAATAATTTTTTTAAAAGAAAATAAATTTTTGATTTATTATGATGATCGAAGGGCGACGGTATATACTCGTATCTTACAACGTAATTCAGATGAATGGGACTGTTTGACCAGTAATTAATTAATATTCTGAGATAAAAACCTTAAATTAATATTAATTAATTAGTCGACTTTGAATTATTATACGACTTGTTTAAAAATATAATAATATCACATTTGAACTATTTGACCACTTGTTTCACCCTTTGAAAGAAATGCAGTTGAGGTGTTCCTTAATTATCTTACTACCCTCTATAATACATGGCAAAAAAGTACTCCTAATCCCAACAATTCTATAGTCAGTTGTAGCGTTGCTTGGTATGGTAGGCTAAATTGCTTAAACAAAACCACCAAGCAAGCTCGAATGGTAGATATATTGGTTTTAATTTTAATCAATTCCCTCATCCAATCAATGCCTTCATCCATCGCCTGTGACCTTACGCTCCGGCCACACTGGGCTCACCTGTACAGCATCGAAAAAAAGATAATAAAAACATTTATAAACTGCATAAATTATTTATTGGGGACAATACATGAAAATTCATATAAAACGAAACAGCAGACAGTGATGGTGTATGTGGTGCTGGAGTAATCCAGCCAACGTTTTAGCCGAGAAGTGCACGCGGCCCTGCAATACAGGTGAGTCTTCCCTTGAATTAGCTTTCCCATCCATATTCTCACTCCCGATCCCAATTTATTGTTCTGATCCGCACAATCACCTGATGTAATTGGAGTTGCTTGGTGGTTTTTCTAGTGGTATTTTTGGATACCCCGCCCGAGTCCACTCGCTCATATATACAAGAGCAAAGCCGGACAAACGTGCTGGTAGACTGGCGCCCAACTTCCGTTTTTTTTTATTGTCTACAAAAACCACAACCAACGCGGAACGGCACGTTACAATTTCGCGCCCAACGTGGGGCCTTATTTTCGTTTATACGGTGAAAAATAATAAATTAAGAAGTTCATTTTGGGATTGGAGGAAATTTTCAAAAGGTTTCTTGGTGAAAAATTAAAAAAAAACACGTGATTCATTTTGAAACGTGGTTGTTTCGGCAGCATAACGGTCTAGCCCACCCCGTTTATTGGGACGCGAGTAGAAGCGTGGTGTCAACGACAGTTAGCAATAGCTGATCGGAATTGTGTAAGGTCATTGTGTATAAGTGGTTACTGTTTCCTGGTCTGGTCGATTTAGTAAGTAATGTCATTCTATAATATTTATTAGTTTTCTGTTATTTATGGTTTTGTTCTCGCTCGGGTTTATGATTGGTACTACGTGTGAATAATACCAATCACTTAATCGTTTAAGATTTAATTTTTTTATGGCGTGATTATTATTTTTTTATTATTAAAGTTGGTTGGAACCCTATAAGGTTCCGCACTCAATGCCACAAAGGGCCCATGGTGCAAACCTAGGATTACATCAAAGCGCGCAGACACGTTCTGCAACCTTAGCAAACTGAAGCAGTTTGAACCAGGACAGAGAAGACAGTAGATTTACAGGAATAAACCTGCAGCTAAGCACAAGAGATCTCATACGGTCGAAAGCTGGACAACTGCTGATGAAGTGCAAACTATCGTCAACATCTTCCAGACATTCGTCGCATACGGCATCATTGGCCAGTCCCATGCGATGAAGGTGGCTTTTGAAACTGCCATGGCCAGTAAGTATAGAGACTAAAATTCTCAAGTTGTCCTTTTTCAATGAAAGAACGTAATTTGTCAGGTTAGAGTTAATCCCTCTGATAAAGTATTTCGCCTTACGACAAGTAGCGGTAGCTGACCATGTCCGCTTTAAATTCGATAGGGTAACTGTTTTAATTGTTTTTTTCACTATATAAGTAGGTAAAGGCGCAGCTGGTTCAGGACCTACGAAATATAGGTGAGAACCAGTTTTAGCCAAACTGTCTGCAATTTCGTTGCCCTCAATGTCACAATGGGCAGGAACCCACATGACCGTTACCTTGTTGTTACGACCAAGGAGATTTAGAAATTTCTTACAATCCAGTACCAGTTTAGAGCTGGTTAGAGGGTTACTCAAGGAGTTAAGGACAGTTTTAATATCCGTACAAAATATAATCTCTTTGTCGTCGGCCACGAAATTAAAAGCTGACATCACGCAGTGAGTAATCGCAATTAATTCCGCTTGATGAATAGTACAGTAGATCCCCAGACTTCCAGAGATTCTCAGATCATGCGAAGGACAGTAGTAACCAAAGCCCGTTCCCTGTTCAGTGGCAGAGCCATCAGAAAAGAATACAAGCGATTCGGATATCTGTTTGAGAAAATCTGGTGAGAACCACATATACCTGGATGGATGAAACACCTCAAATGATCTATGGAAATTAAAGACAGGCAGAAGCCTATCAGTTACCATGTCAAGTTCTGGCATAGCCAGTTTAAATTCATTAAGAATAGATCTATGGCCTGAAATAGTGACGAGAGCATTCCACGCCCCAACACTCCTCAAGCGAAAAGCCGCCGAACAAGCTGTACCTAAAATGAAGAAATGGCGTGATTAGTTGTTGAATCATCGATTCAATTTATTTCTTAATCTAAAATTTATTTAAGTTTGGTGTATTTGGGTTTATTTAATTATTAATTTATTTATTTATGAGATTTAATATATTTATTTATTTTATTGATTTAATTTATTTTGGGGTCTAATTGATTTATTTATTTTTATTTATTCAATTTATATTCTTTGTTCTAATTTATTTATTTAATTTATTATTTTTCTAATTTATTTAATTTAAATTATTTTGTCCGAATTAAAAAAAATTATATAATAATTTACCTCGGGTTAATAATTTGTGAATAATAATACAACATTGAACAACACGATTGGTCAATTGAGTCAACATAGGCGTTGAAACAAAACACAAGAACGATGGAATTGCTGGATTTCCCCATATCGCTGGATGCTCTAAATGAAGAAGAGTTGGACTATGAATTGGAAATACGTCAAGCTTTACCAAGTGGCACTCGTAGGCAGAAAGTGCTTGAATTATCCAAGTTGATCAAGTTGGAGAAGGAGGCACCCATGAGGTACATCGACAATGATAATGATTTTAGTAAGTCAATGGAAGCTTTGACAGAATTACAGAAAGAGCTTAAGTCAGCAATGTTGAAACTCGATGATCAAATGGAACTAAAAATCAAAGGGAGAATCATGGGAGATGATGACGAAAAAGATGCCATCCTGTATGGAATGGTAAAGAGTATTCGAAGAACCGTTCGAAATTCCATGGAGGAGGCAGCTTCTTCGAATACTGTTATTTCACCGCAAGGAGCAGCAAATGAAACCATGGTAGGTTTGGTAGCTGGTAGAGGTAGAGGTCGGAAATCTATTGCTTCGGTAAATGCTGGTTTGCATTTGAATAAGGATAGGCCAGGATCAAATATTATGGGAAAACAACCAGTAGCATCATCGCTACAGAAGCCATGCCACTCTAACGATACATCATATACAGATCCAGAATTTATGAGGTTGATGCAAAATTTTCGACCATCGAGCGCTGCCAATGGATGGAGACCAGCAGAAAGTGTCAACAAAGATTATGGCCCAAATCAACCGTATTACGTTCAAAAACGACGAGTGGCATTAGAAAAGTGGCCAATCCGGTTCAAAGGTGATAATAGTCCTAGTCTGGGAGATTTCTTACGAAAAATCGAGATGTATGCTCGAGCAGAGGGGATAACGATGAGTGAGGTTTACCAAGTATTCTTCAAACTATTGGAAGATATTGCTTTGGAATGGTACGAGGTCAAATCAGCAAACTTTGGAGATTGGAATGAGTTGGTAGCTGGCCTCTAACAGGCCAGAGCAGAGGTTTCAATCTCGCAACTACGATTTTATTGTGAGAGAAGAAATACTGGACCGATACCAACGACCGGATGAAAATATAGCGGACTATCTCCTAAATATGAGCAAACTGTTCTCAAAGATATACCCACCAGTGGAGGAACCATACAAAGTTTATATATTACAATGCAACATGGTTCCACAACATAGAATGCAGCTCGCTGTCGCAAACATTCAAACGGTTGCACAATTAGAAGACCTGTGTAGAAACACCGATGAAGCCAGAAGGATGGGAAACAAACAGAGTATGGAGAAACCACAAGCAATACAAACGAGAAATAGAATAGAGCAGACAAGAAGACCATCACCAAGGTGCAATGAAATCGAAGATGAAGTAGCCGAATTTCAGAATTTTAAATATACAAAAGGAACTCCACGATTCAGGCCAGACAGGCAACGAGGTTTCTCAAAACGAGAGGACAACACAGTTGTGTGCTGGAACTGCAAAACCATAGGACATCGACATTTTGATTGCACAAAACCGCGAGATAGAATTTATTGTTGGTGCTGCGGAATGGAGGGGGTGACTGCGGATAAATGTCAGAAAAGTCATTCGGGGGATAAATTGTTTACTTTCTCAACAGTCACAGCGACAAAACCAGATCACAATATAAGGGAAACGAAGAAGCGAGCAGTTTTGGGATCGAGCTTGTTCGCAGTTTGGAGGAGAGATCCCGACGTTTATAGACACCGTAACACAAACTGATGAGAGTTTCTTGCAGGAGTGTAAGGGACGGCAACTCAACAATACATTTAATACTAGAGAAGCAAGCGGAGAGGTTCTTTTTAAGATTATTAAAGTGGATCAGGAAATGTATGAACCACCAATCGAACAGAGATTCAAAACTCAGAATGCAGCCACGAACAATGTGAGACCAAATCGTGAGTTAATAGGAGAAGACAAGCGTCCGGAACAGATAGATTCGGATGATGGTTCTCAGATGTTAGAATGCGTAATCAATGTGGAGGAAGATAATCGGCCACACGTAGAAGTCGAAGTGTTAGGCTATGGAGTGATTGGGTTGTTAGACTCAGGAGCAAGTTGTACGATTCTTGGCGGATCCGACATATGTCAGAAATTGAAAACTTTAGGTCTGTCGTTGATTCCAACGATATCCCGAATTAAGACCATTCGTAGTTGACAAGAAATGCAGAGTAATCAAATCACTGGTTGTTCCATCGATTACAAGAGACTTAATATGTGGCATCTTCTTTTGGACCGCTTTTGGTATACGACCTAGTATCGACAGAACAGACGATGGTATGAGTGTGGATTGCTTCGAAATCGAAAAAAAACCGTAAAATATGATTCAGCATGAGATGGATGATAACAAAAAACTACAGTTGCAGATAGCAATGAATACATTTCTGATCACTCAGTCAGATAAACTAGGATGTACATCGTTGATCGAACACAACATCGACACAGGCAATGCATGTCCGGTTAAGGTACGAGCCCGTATTTTATCCCCATGCATACAAAAAGAGCTGAATTTAGAATTGTATCGCATGCTACGCTTGGGAGTGGTATTTTTGGATACCCCGAGTCCACTCGCTCATACATACAAGAGCAAAGCCGGACATACGTGCTGGTAGACTGGCGCCCAACTTCGGTTTCTTTTTATTTGTCTACCCAAACCACAACCAACGCGGAACGGCACGTTACAAAGTATAGATACGGTTGGAGTGAAGTTGTTGCGGCTCTTCTCCGAAAATTGTAAACAAGTTCGTTGCAACTTACCATTTCATTACCATTTCGATGTCTTACCATTTCATCACCATATCTTAAAAATTAGAATCTTAACAAAATTATTCATATATGAAGCTATAACGAATGTCTGAGCAGAAGTTGACTGAATTTAACATTCTAGCAATATGATGTCATGGCGTCGAAGTAGTAACTTATACTATATTTAGTATCCACCTGTGAGATATGAAGGGCATGTCTAAGCACAGACCAGATCATTTTGATGCCACCAAGGTTTTCTAGACACCAACAGTATTAAAAAATTGGAGTATATATTCTATATCCGTTTATCGTTTTGTTGGTACAGAATGTAGAGAATACATGGAGATGAAACACGGAGATGTATTTGCTAGAAGACCTACTTTTAGTTGTGTTAAGATAATCAGTTTATTATTCAAGGAACCACGATTCTTGGTTCATAAATAATGAGTGCTACTTTATGGTTGATAACTCCAGTTCGATATTGGTATATTGGGTGATCACTTGACCATCTGTTGAAATTTCCTAGATTTTAAAAGTGTGTGGCGACGTGTCTGATAAAGTAAGAGCCCAGGAGATAACTTTTTACTCTTCTTCCTATGGTTTCAATTCTAAGTTGATGTAAGCTGTGTACCTTTTTATACCATCGGTTAACTCGATACTACTTTCATAGTAAGAAGTGAGATATATGAATCGTCCACTTTATGCAATCTCTAAGGTTCTTCATTCATTTATCCCTTCCGTTCCTAACAATTATGTAGAATTCTAGATCTCCTTTAATGGTATTCTATTTCTACTCTCCTATTAAAGTATAGATCTACCGATGTATTATCAATGCCGGATATTGTATATGAGTAATTAATTCTTGTGCTGGAGTATGGTACTGGTGCCTGTGCACATTAAAAATGTGAAATCTTCCTATATCCACTGTGAATAGCTAATGTGTGACTATATGGCAGAATTAAATGCTTATTGTCCGTGTTGACCTTCTGCTGCTTTATCTTGTTTCTATATATTTTGCATAAACATTAACTTGAATAATATTTTTGGCATTCTAAATGTCTGTCTGTCTGTTTCTATTTTTGCAATCTGTTTTGGGGCTCAAGGCTGTCCCAACTCTTTCGCGGTTCACTTTACATATCCAAATCGAGGACGTACGACTATACTTCTGATTTACGTAGAACCATCTGCAAATTGCATAGCTCCATGACAGCATATGGTACTGACATGGGAGATGGATTGGCCCATGAATTCTGCACTCTAACAGGGGGTCATAACTGTGTTCATTCACATCACCGATCGTGATCAGATGGTGAAAAATCCCTTTTGCATCCTGCCTCTATTAGGTTTGGAACCCGGTGCCCCCACTCCAATTGCAAGCATCTCAGTTCTTGTATGACATCTAGTAGGCTGTAATTTATTGGCGTCCATCTGATTTTCCGATTGTGCTATTGTTTTGCTCAAGTGTTGACTACTTGTTGAATGCTTTCTATATCAGAATTAAGTAAATAGTATTCTTTGGCGTTTCAACCACCAATTTTAATAATTACGGTTCCCATGGCCTAGTACATCACACCCAGCCGAAATATTAATTTAAATATTTATTAAAATCACAAGACGCGACACCAGCAGGTGTTTCACTTCAAATTCAATTCAATCTTCGTCAAGTCACATTATATAAACGTTAATTATATTGTTTCTTCTTGTACGGTTCACCTTCTTACTAATTCCGAATCTTATTTTTCTCTTTACTAACGATATTATTCTTATTATTGCTACTATTAAAAATTTGAATTATAAATTAATGTTAACGATGTTAACAGCACAAAACACATTTCTTATATCATAAAGTGATGGCTGATTTGTTTTTTATGTTTTGGGTTTGGCTATTAAATTCGTCGTTTTTGAATGTCTCATAAATCATTAGACTATCCAAAGTGCATTTGGTGTATTTTTTGGCAAAATAGAACTAAGATTGTTTCATATTAATATTTGTCTATGCTATCTGATCTTGGCAGAACCATTTTCAAGTTTACCTAACTTAACACCGCAGCCAAACAGAGAAAGTACGGCTGCAGGCCCGATTTGCGAAGACTATCTGCATATTGTATTACTCCATGATAGTCTATAGTACTGAGTGATGGGTTGGCTCTAGATTTCTGCATCCAAATAATAAATCATAAATGTCCACATCACCAATCGTAATCGAATGACGAAATATTGCGTACAAGTCAACATTACATTAAGTTGGATAGCTCGATGAAAATATGAAGATGCAGCTCGACAAGTAAAGAAAATTGCAAGGAGTGATCGTATAAAATACACAGAAGACATTCTCACGACTGCTGAGTTAGCAGCAACAAATAGAAGCATGCGCACATAACACCAATGTGTAGGAAAGGTCACCGAAAATTTTACAAATGCACCAACAATAAAAAATCCAGATGAACTATTCCTAACTACATACGACCAACAAACAACTTAATAGATGGAAAGAGTTCTTCGAGAACAACTGCATAGATAATGAATCAATTGAGGACGATTGATATGTTTCTGACCAGGAGAAGCTATACAAACCACACCAACCCAGTCCGTATTATCGTCGAACAATCCAACGAATATAACTAACCACTATATCTACTCTTCGTGGATTACGAACGCGCAAACGAAGCGCAATATTGTAAACACAATGTGAAATAGGCATCTCGAGAAAAAAACCCGAACTTATCCGAGAAATGTACCGGGATGCTGGAAATAAAGTTCAACACAAATTTAGGAAAGCAGAGTGTCACATACTACAATACACAAGGAGTTAGACAAGTATGTGTACTATCTCCACTTGTCTTTCATAGTACTGGTTAGTGACATGCGCAAGCTAGCTCCATAAGATCTGGAATGAATCCGTCTTGTCCAGAAACACCAAGATACCAATGTTCAATGCCTGTGTAAAATTACTACTGCTTTATGGTTGTGAAACGTGGAAACATACGCAGAAATCACAAGAAGGCTCCAAGTGCTTGTAAATAAATACCTTGGGCGATTAATCAAATAATTCTGCCGAATAAGATCACAAATGAAGAACAAACATTAAGGAGGAGATGATTAAACGGAAATGAAGATGGATAGAACACACGCTGAGAAAGACACCAAATGTCCTTAGAATGAAATCCGACAGGAAAAAAGAAAAGTTGGTAGGCCTGCGGTGACTTGGGAAAGAACGGTGCTAACTGAAGCAAAACATCTTGAGATAACATGGAGAGAACTAAAGAGAATAGCCTCAAATAGAGTTTGATGGACTGGTCTTGTAGACGCCCTATGCTCCTAAGAATGGAGAAAAAGTAAAAAAAAAGTTGGGTAGCTGACACACGACTTCCATCTATCAAAAATTACAATCGCGATCATAACAATAATCTAATGTCTTTATATATTGATTTGAAAGCCTTATTATATACTCTGTCCATACAAAGCTGATTCGCAACTTGACCACAGTAAAATTCACATGGTAGTTCGGGGAATTGTTCATAAACTAGTTTATTTAGAATTTCTATTCGTCTTTGACTAAAATAACCTCCCAGACGTACACTCGCAGTCCTGAAATGAAGCACAAGATATACTCAAGGTCGACAGTTGTTCCTCAAATAAGGATCGTGATCCTAAAAGCAATGCAGTCTATGAGGAGAATTGGAGTAGAAGAGCACAAGAAGTTCTCAAAAGTTTCTTTGTTTCTAAAGTGAACTCAGGTTCTACAAAAAGGGAAGAATTTATCAACCAATATGTTTCCTTTGATAACCATGTGATATTCAGTGGAGTCTTACTTCATCCAGACTGCCTAGTCGATTCAGTCTGTTTCGATAAAATAGTATAAGAGTCAATCGCCTTTAGAAAAGTTTGTTATTGCTTCCAAAATTGAAGCAATTTCCATTTGAAAGACAGTAGCGTTCCTACTAAGGTAGATTTCACCTCAGGATAATTTCAGTAGTAATTACACGAAATAATTTCCCTAAAACGTGCTTTAACACCATATAGTGTCCAAGGGCATATAAGCAGTTATGTGCCGAACAACGTCGTTACAAATTTATCAGGACCCAAAAGTACTTAATACTCTGTCTTGTAGGCAAGCGGCTGTTTGAGCAGCACATATTTTGATACGAAGGTCAAACGGCAGCCGCCCCACAACTATTCCAAGAGTTTCAGTAGGTGTGGTGTATATATAGCTCCCCCAATACCCAGACAAAAAAGTGGTTGGAAGCGGCTTGGAATTTTTCTTTATACCCCACTCAATGAAATGAAAGATCTGATAACCGAAAAATATAGCCGATACATGTGTCTGAGTTTCAATCCCTTAATGCGTTTTTGCCAGGTAATCTTCATATCTAACCAAATCTCCAGATACTTGACTTCAGAATGTTATGACCCCTAATGTTTGAAATACTAAAGTTTTCCAGAGTCTTGTTTTTTGTGAAAAGAGTTATTTGTTTTTCTTAGGTTGACTGATAGACCCTGTACTCTAGGTTACAATTATGTTAATCGCTATATGATCATCTCACATCCGTATATTTACCAGTCCGTATTATGATGATGTAGTCTGCGTAACCCTGATAGTCAAAGCTGTTGTCGTTTAATTGGACTAGCAGTGAGTTAACGTTAAGACACCTCAAGAGCAGAAACAGAACTGAGGACATCCCTTTTGGGTGGTCTTCGTATTCATATCATTGACTAATTCCGCAGTAATTATCCTTGGATAAGCATGGCAGTAAACCACCGAACAAGGTTGGTTTTTCATGCCATGTCTATCAACTGCAGAGATTACCGCACTGAAAGAAACGTGATATAACCCATGGCAGACTCCTGGTAGTTCACTGATCTTTAAATCCATCCAACGACTAATATGTGTGTTATTTGGAATGTATGGGATTTTTTACCCGTGTATTTAAGTATAAAAGGATAGGTCGAATACTTTTTGCCTGGTCATATCCTGGTCATAACTTTGGCCATGTTTCTATCTCTTAAACTTGGTAGTTTGTGTGAGAATTGATATTCATCTAATACTAGTATGTTAGAACTCTCACTTTCGGAAAAATGAGTTTTCATTAGAACCCCTAGAGGTTCTCTAGAGTTCCAATATTGACCTTCATATTACCAGAGGGAACTCTCTTGAGCTTAGCAGCCACTTAAGGTTATCCATTTCCTAAGTACAACAAAAAGATTTGTTTATGTAATTATAAATGATCGCCGGTTTTGGTTTCCTAAATTAAAACATGTTGAAAAACATCAAACACATGTTAATAATTTTTAGAACTTACAACAATACAAATTCAAAGAGATGAAAACACATTTATTTCCAATGCCTAACAAGCACCAGCCTCTATAAGACAAATTAGTAATGATCATCTTGTTTCCAAAGAAATATCGAGTTATATATATAGTTCAAAGAAGTGTTCATGACTAAAACCTTAACAACCATACTGTTGCAGCACATCATTCTTACAATGACATGTTGCATTTGATTTTGAATATTTTGTGCATTGTCTTCGGCAAATGAAAAGAATAAGATTCTATTGTCTTGTATATTATATACTGATCGTCGAGTTATGAATGAAATATTTTAAATCTTAGAATTATGGGTTAAATAATGGTGTATGTATATGAATGTATCGATATACAAATGGTATATGGTCAGCACACGATTTAAACAAATCTACGTCTATTACCATACCATACCAGCCTGCAAGACATATAATAAAACAAATACTTCATCCACTTAAGATCTCCCGTTGCTATAGTCACGAAAGCATTTTTTTGTGTTTTGTTCGACCAACACAACTAACGAAATTCAGACTCTCTATAAATCTGTCAATAAGATACACAACCAAAAAAAAAATACGGACGTCTGTTCTTCTATTTAAGATATATAAAAAAAAGGCAATACGAACCACTAACAAAGAACTGGCAAAAAAACAGAAAATCACGGTTTATTGGTTTTTTGCTGCGATTAATTGGGATATCCAACTGATTGAAATTGAATTCAATGGATTTTTTTTTTTGGATTGTGTACGGAGGAGAGCACAAGACACCACAATCCAAAAAAAATGTAGCTTACCAAAATAAAATGATCAAAACTAACAAGCCGTTGCTACTGACATGAAATATGATTTCAAATAACTTTTTTGTCGCGATTGATTAGTTGGATGAACTTTAAAAGCCACAATAAATATTTGGTAATCCAATTTAACGAGGATCAAATGTTGGTTGTATGACCATCGTGCTACAAATATGTTATAACTAGTATACTGAAATGAATGAACACATTAATTCATCCGCATTGAGGTGCAGGATTCATGAACAGATCTAGTTTATGTAGCGTTGCATAGTGCTTGTCCATCTTTAGTTATCAATTAAATTTATTCAATTTTAATCCCCATCTTTGTCAACATCTACAATATATTGACTACCCTAACTTGTTCCCGAAAGCAAGAAGTAACTTCACTATCGCAGGTGACTTAAATGCCAAAAATCCCTTCTGTGTTTCAAACTTAACCTCTCCAAAAGGCAAAGAACTACTTGCAGTTGGCCAATACTAAAACTGTGAATTTTACTCAGGAGTAAAACTCACGACCTAATAAAACCCCAAACTTTATAGATTTCAGCATTAGTAAAGGCATATCGGAACGCTACATCTTCTCACAGTGAAAATGTAATAGAAAAAATAAGTTCCCCTCAGCTCACAAACAACAAAAGAAATTGGAAAGTAGCAGTTAGTAGAGAAAAAAAGAGAACTTCAAGTGCCAAAAGGGAAAATGAAATAGAGGAGGAACTAGACAGGCTTCTTCATGTCACATAATGATCCGTTTGGAAACGCAGCCCCAAATTATCTTCAAGGAAAGAAAACTCCGTTATTTACCCAGTAGAAGTAGGAGAACTAGTGCAAGAGAACCGAAAAGTCTGAAAGAAATGGCAGACCTACGCAAGATAAAACCACCTTAAACAACTTATGGATCAAAATTAACGCACTCATAGCAGCAGTGAAAAATGATTGACGGGAAGTATTTCCTAAAACAAAAAAAAAATTTAGGAAAATTTTTAGGATATACTTCACGTATGTGCGTAGGAATGTGCAGTTTTTCCTAATCCTTATTAAATACGAATGGGTTAGTGTAAATAATATTTAAAATCCATATTAAACGAAACATATATTATGTAATAATTTATTTATTCATTATTACTATTTGAGTAAAATAGTTCAAATATGTTAATTATTGTTTTTAAATATTTGCCTTCTAATTTTCATAGATATGTATCGAACTTAATAATAACGCAAGTTAAGTGATGACAGTGTGATTCGAAGCATTCAGTACAGAATTATGGTAAATTTAATTGTCCCAAGATTCCTCGTATACATTTTGTATAAGTCAAGATCTATGCTCTATAAAAAAGTAATTTAAATGTTTTAAAACATATAGTTTTAGGCACTTAGGAAAATTAAGGAAATCTTTCAAGTTATTGTACAGAATTTGTTGAAGTCGGCTTTTTCGAATTTTGCTGTTATTCTTAAACAATGGACATTCTGAGGAAAAACATCATTTTGAGAAGAACCATTTGTTAAGGAATATAATTAATACAAATTAGTATTGAAATACTCGTATAAGTAAATAATTTTCCTAACTTGGGATGTATGTCAGTAAATATATATAGTATCGAATTACATTATGCCGTGTTTTCGTCTATTCCTTTGGGGATTCTGATAGAGTGGCAGTGACAAATTGCAATTATGCGACTCTCTATCTCACCATAGTTCTTTAGCTATCATACCCACAAATGAACTTTAAATACAGCATGTGGTCCTTCATTTATCTCGATTCATAACTCGAGCTTTTCAGTAGCGACATTACAAGTATACGAAGGTATAGTTCGACTTCGTCACGCAAACGCAGTAGGGATCTTTTGAGACAAAACTCGGTCAATTCCTAATTGATTATGATGGGACTAGGCATGTCGGATAGAAGTGGAAATTTAAAATGGTTTTTCAAAAAAGCTCTAGAATATGACCACCTGGGATTGAACGCTACCATTTTTTAATCGATTATAATAGAAGTGGGTATGTTGGATGGAAATTGGATTATAAAATGATATTTGAAAAAGTTCTGGTATAACGCCATCTGGGACGGAACTCGGCCTTTTCTTAACCGATTTTGATAGAATTGAATATGTTTGATGGAAATGAGATTGGAAAATGTTTTTTGGGCAAAGTTCTGAAATATGGCCACCTGGGACAGAATTCGAATATTTTTTAGCCGATAATGATGGAATTGAGTATGTTGGATGGAAATAGGATATAATAAAATGATTTTTGGAAGAAGTTCCAGAGTTTGGCTACTTGAGACGAAACTCGGCTATTTCTTAACCGGTTATAATGTTTGTCACTATAGTTCCCGCCGTTTAGTATAATCGGAAAACTCGGAAAACCCGATGTCTCTTTAAATATATGGTAATGTCTACAAATATCCTTAATCCTAACTACCAGAAGCCCTACTTTTTGAAAACTTTATTTGATTTTCCGTTTGCATAGGTTTAGACCTACTCAAAAATGTTCACCGCTATAGTTCCCTCCGTTTAGTATAATCGGAAAACTCAGAAAAGCCAATTTTTTTAAATACATGTTTTTTTGTTAAAATATTATTATTCCGTTATCTTTATAAATTGTGATAATTTTTCCAATGGGCAGTTGTCAAAAATTTTCCAATGGGATAACATTTAACCGTTTTTATGTTGTTTTCGGATTTTTTTTGTATTACGTATTTTCAAATACATATATACATTTTTATTATTGTTTTTGATTTTAGGAATAACTAAATTTTTTTTAGGAAATACTTCACAACCGTGAAAAATGAAACAATTGGAAAATAACTTTGTTCTCTTGCTCCAACTAAAGAAACCAACAATTCTCTCTGGAAAGCAATGAAAGAGTATAAACGAAGAAAGACGCAGATCCTCCCAATGAAAACAAACGATGGGGAATGGGGTAGAAGTGCGAAAGACAATGCGGATTGCAATGTTTCTTCAAGATGTTTGCTAAACATTTTGAAGAAACATTGCAATCTCTAGGTCAACAAACCAGTTACGAAAACACTGCTGATACGGTCAGAATGAATATCTGAGTTCGAGGATGTCAGGCCTGTAACGTTGAAATAACTTAAAACTAAAATTAAGAACATAAAAGCATAGAAAGCTCTTGGTTACGATATGATAACAGGGCAAATAAAAAAGGAGCTGCCTGAAAAAGGCAAACGTAATTATTGCATATAGTCAATGCTCAAGAAAAAAAATGTACCAATGAAGTGGAAAGTAGCAAAAGTAATAATCATTCCGAAACCGGGTAAACCAACGAATGATAGAAAATCTTAAAAGCCAATTTTAATTTTACCAACATTAGTGAAATTGTTTGAGAAGCTATTGCTCAAAAGATTAAAAAAAAGAGCCATAAAATAAATAAACTTATCCCAGATTATTACTTTGGTTTCAGAGAGAAACATTCAACTAGAGAGGGAAAAGGTTTCCTCTGGTATCTTCTTAAATGTGGCGCAGGTCGTCGATAAAGTGTGGCACAAAGGTTAACTCTTCAAATTACATTGAAATTTACCAAAACAATGTATGATTAGGATAACCACTTTTAGGTAAAATATGATAAAGAATATTCTGAGCTAAAAAATATTTTGATAGTAGTCCTGTAGCTGCAGGGTAGTGTTTTGAGACCTATAATTAACCTGCTCTACACCAGAGATTTTCCTTATCTAAACGAAGTTACCGTTGCATATTTTGCAACACTATGGAGGAATCGACAACGAAACTTCAAAAAGCATGTGGCAAAATCATAAAATGGTCAAGAATTTGGCAACGGTCAGCAAATTCGGTATGCAAATAAGGCTGAATAATGATCTTAGATAGCTCGGATGGAACAAATATCGCAAAATGATGTATTGGCTGCTCGGAAAATATTCGGAATTGTCAACCGAAAGTAAATTTCTATTATATATCAACAGGTGCTAAAGCATGTTACGGAATACAGCTCTGGGGCTGCACAAAGAAAACCAACGTCTAAAACATATAAAAATATTAAAAAAGTGCTACGAGGTATAGTTAACGCCCCGTGCTATACATTGGGAATGATGGTATAGAGACCTAAATATCCAGACAGACCTAAATATCCAGGCAAGAAGAAACTTTTTGATGGACTACTTTCCCGATTCCCGATTTTATGAAAAAATCTCGAACGGCTGAAAGAATGGTTGGAAAACCAACCGGAGAAACGCGACAATAAAAAATTTGATGTTTCAAAGTGATGCATTGAACTGATAAATAAACAAAACGAACAGTAAAATAGAAGCTGCGGTGTCGTAATTGAGTGATGTCATGTGGCGTCAGAAATCACAATGGACTACAACGAGAGCTATCCTTCAATTTCTCTTTCCTTATCGTTTCCTTATTTCAACGTTTTCTCATCCAATCATTTCATAATGCCTTCGGATTGAGCATGTTCATACATTGAGCATATATCCAGAAAAACACTTGTTGCTGGATTGGCGTTTAACCTTAAATATTATTTAATCTTTCCTAAACCAAAGTTACAACTGACACCGACCATCGCACCGACACAAAAATAGGTCACACGCTCTGAACGAGCCAGCCAATACTAGCGGTTTATACTGCATGAACTGTTCAAGGCACTTCCTACTTTTTCACAGTTCGTTTTTTTTTCGTCCTACCTCATGCTATTACAGCCAAACGGCTAAATGGTCCTGAACGACCCTACACGAATCATTAATACGTATTGATTCATATTCTAGGTATAGTCAACCTAAAGAATCCTTTGTATAGTTCTTACACATAATCGCTTTGTATGTCATACGAAGCATTTTAATTGTTGGTCAACGGTATGAGAATCGACCACGAGAGTGCGGTATGATGAGACACTGTCCTAACCATTTAAGCTACAACCCGCGACGGAGGCAGAAGTTCGGCCTATGAATTCCTAACTTCAACGAGACGCCATAGATATAATCGTACGGTATAATAATACGGTGAACACTTTGCATCTTACCCGTTACCACTCACTCCAAAGATACAGGTTCAAACTAAGCCATCTTTTTGGTTATTTAATATTTTAAAGCTCACAGCATGTGGTATATTAGACGAAAATAAACGTTAATTGACACATTGCATGGTTTACTTTATGTACTCATGTCCGCTGTACTGCGGATATCTGTGTGATATCTGTGTGATTGGATTAAATGGCAACGGAGTGAAAGAGGTACTTGATCCACTGGAAGATTCCGTTGGTCTCAAAATCAACGAATCCAAATCCAAATATCTGATCTCTGGTTTTAGAGGCCAAGACTCAAATGATTTCAGAAGTGATAACCACACGTTTAAAGGAGTAATGAGATTTAAGTATCTTCGATCTCTCATTACTCACACTAGTAGGAGCTTTATACCTTCTTTTTTTTTTATTTAAAGAAATCAATATGTAGAATCAAATACATTTAGGATTTCAGATAAGAAATTTAAATTTTAAGATTTAATGTTAGAAAATTTAAAAATTAAGTATATAAAATTATAATTGTCTGAAGTGCTGTTTTAATTTGATGTTAAACTGTCCTTTAGACAGTCCAAACTCGAATAGGTGCTCAACATCGGTAAAAAATTTGGTCATCATTTTGATTGGTTCATTTTCGCCGTAATTAGTACGATGTTTTTCAACTTTTAACAACTTGTGCAGACGAAGACTGGGCACGTTTATTTTAATGCTCTGAAGATTGTTGCCTGCGATTAACCAAAGTTGCAATATTATATGATTTACAGCGTACTAGTGTACGATGGTAAGAGGGCCAGGTTCTCATGGAATGGTAAATTGTAGTTGTAGTTCCAGTTTGTTTTTTTCATAATATAGAGTAAGACTCGCTTTTGTACACCCTCAATTCTATTAATGTGGTCTGCGTTATGGGGGCACCAAACTGCTACGGCATATTCAAGCTGACATCTATGTATGCAAAGTATAGTGCAACAAGTGCATTTTGGTCTTTAATCTCGGTGGTCCAGCGACTAAGAAAACCGATCATCAAATTGGCTTTCGATATACTCTGATCGATGTGTCTGGAGAATGAAATATCACTGACAAATGTTACACCTAGATCTTTAATTGTAGTGACGCGTTCAATAAATGTTCCATTGATATTATAATTGGCAATTATTGGACATGTTTTCCTATGATATGACATTATATTGCATTCCTGAATATTGAGTTTTGACTTGTTCACTTCACACCATGAACAAATCTTGTCAATATCCTCTTGAAGTTTATGTATCGTTAATTGTTCGGAATATTTCATCATATCATCAGCATCAGTATATATGGCAAATAAAAGCGTAGAAGAGTGTTGAATTATTTTAGTGATGTCGTCAATAAATATTAAGAAGAGAAAGGGACCAAAATTTGAACCCTGGGGAGCTCCCGATTTTGCTAAAATAGGATTGGACTTTTCACCAGCTATTTCGATAAATATGTATCTCTTCGTTAAGTAAGATTGAAACCATTTGACGAACATTGATGAAAAACCAAACTTGTCAAGTTTAATCAATATCTGGCGATGTTGAATGGAGTCAAAAGCTTTACTGAAGTCAGTGTAAATTTGATGATGAGTAAACTCAACTAGGTTGGTGGTAGTTGATTTGCCAGGCATAAATCCATGTTGATGAAACAATAGATGGCTTAAAACTGTGTTCTTGAAGGAATTGCAGACTAATATTTCATCAATATTTGCAATGATTTATGGGAAAATTCCGGTTTGCAATGATTTATTAAAGATGAGTTTTAAAGGCTTGCAAACTACATCAGCCAATAATTTAACAATGGACGAAGGGATAGAATCAGGTCCACAGCCACCTCCTAGTGATTTAATTTCAGTTAATATCTTCTCTTCAAACAAAGTTTGGATATGTATTGAACAATTTGCGTAGCTCGGAGGATGATTATTACAAGGTGAATTATCAGGACTGTAAAAGTAAGTTATTACAGGACTGTAATTATCAGGACTTCTTCGTCCACTTCTGAAATCACAATATCTTACAAATACGGATAAGCTGAAATTGTTCAGAGTTTGATCAGACCCGTTGTCATGTATGGATGTGAGAGCTAGGCCTTGACGGATGAGTACGAAAGTTGGATTCTAACATTCGAGATTAGAATTATGCATGTGATATATGGTCCAAAACGCGACGTTGATGGCACATACCGAGTTCTGTTCAATCGCGAATATAATGCAAATTCCTGATATCGTGCATGAAATCAAAGGACAGTGAGTACACTGACTCGATCACGTTTTGCGTGCGGATCCAAAACGAATGATCTTTGAAGGAAGAGCCGCCTTTCGGTAGGTGAGAGAGCGATGTCATCTTCTGGTTGCTTGCAACAGTTTGGAGGGCTAGCTCGTGATCGAAACCGATGAAGTCAGATTGTTGACACGGTACGGGCCAGCGATGGCCTGTAAAAACCGTGAAAAAAATTATAAATCGGATAGTGATTTTGGGCCTCCCTGACGCGTATACTTTAACTTGATGCCATTAAGCCTGCAGTTGTCTAATAAATGCACCTATCGAAGTTTATGGCGTTGAATTGCATTGAGTGTATTATCCATGATTGGTCAACGTGATGTTTGAACACGGATTTAAATTAAAATGACATTTTCAAGCACACTTGTATACATGTCCTCGTACAAGTAGAACAGAAGCTCGAATAAATTTAAAGACAAACATTTTGACAAAAATGTGTATTTGTTAATCGATTCGCCATATTGGGCTCAATGTATTCTCATCGACTATATTCCCATAAATGGCAATTATGACATCTATACGTAAGTGTGTGCTACAAAGAAAAAAACGTGTAAACTGTGACCTACAATTAACCGAATCGATTCTATAATATTTTTTTTCATTCTTGTTCGTTTTGCACAAAATCATGTGCATCACACCTAGCTCGAGCTGTGTGTTATAAACATGTCTCGATAATTAATGCCACTTTGGATAAAGAAAGATATAAATTAGAAAGTTTAACATGTATGTGGCTTTCTACGCGAGTATACAGACATTTAACGACTTTACAAGCCAACCAACATTTGTTAATTTACGATGTTAAGTTGAAATCAAAATCAAATTAATTTTTACAAATATAAATTTTTCATAAAATTAATCCGATTAATTCATTTATTCAAAATGTATTTCGCGATAACGACCAATTTAACACACTCGTGTCTGATTACATACTCGTATATATACTCTCAAGACAAAGTGTTACATGGATTCGATAAAAGTTGTTTTCGAGAGTTGTCAAAGCGATTAACTTAATTAGACGATTTTATTTGTTTATCCAAATATTGGAACCCAACAATTTCGGCACGACTTTTGCCAATAAATCATTTTTAATTATACAAAGTAAATGTTGTTCGTGTCAGAGTCGAGGCACAGGTGAAAATATGCATGTTGACGAGGAAAATTATTGATTGCAACCTCGATTTTTTTTGTTAACTTTGATTGTCAATAAATCAAAACGGAATATTTGACCATTTATATCGCTTTCGTTTGAATTTTAATGAGCAACGAACGTGTAAAGTTTCTTATAGAAATGAAATTAATTGATTATCAAGGTGATTAATTAAAACAAGACAGGTACTTGCTATTATAAAGACTCATTTTACAATAATCTGGATAATCTGATTGGCTCAATACCGGAGCACGATATCAGATTGATGATTGGTGCCCCTAATGCTAGAGCTGACCGTTGTCTGGTCACTGCAAAGTTACGATAAAAAATTTCGTACAAGTCAAGAGAGGACAGGGGAATATACAACGCGATTCTTCTGTGAAGGACGGATTAATAAAGAAACGCAACGAAAATATCAAGATCTTGTCAGCAAATGCAGCAACGACACCATTCCAGAATACCCAGCAAAATGGGTATTCTGGAATGGTGTCGTTCGGAAATAAATTGTCGGTAAGTGTTTTTCTCGAAGCATTATCGATTATTAATTTTGATCTATCGAACTAGGGTACATATCACAAACCTTACGATAGGACGCGCGCTGGTTGAAAGTCAAAATATTTTGACTAGAAACATAAAACTCTGCAGCATTGTCAGTTTTGCATCTATAGGAAATGGTGTATATAGGCAACCACAGAACCTAATTAATTTATTATAGAGCCTAAACGACCAAGTAATCCACTGACCGGTTACATAAGAAAGGTGAAAACGGTGATTATGGTGACAATGTTGATTATGGTGATAACCTCTCATCTTATTCAATGCACATACTTCAGACCTCTTTATTTATATTGGAGGATTCACTTTGCCAGATGGTGTTTAGTATTTAAACTTAACCTTTTCAATTGATAATTTGTTCTCAGAGGTTTGGCCATACAAAAATATTACCGGTGATAGGAGCATCTATCCCATTTCAATAAATTATTTAACAGATTTGCCGACTGTGTATCACCAAACGAATTTCTCGCCAACTAGAGTTGGAATTTTCTTCAGTCTGGTCATGACTTGAACGATATTCTAGCACGTTTCAATGAACGTATCAAAACAAGCATCGAAAGAAGTGTTCCATTAAAACCAGGTATATCTCGTCTTCACGAATTATGGAACAACGTTGAATTGATATATCTTTAAAATCGCTGCTATATAAGCTCCACACTGTTTATAGGCCACATGGTGGGCGAAGAGTACTATACTCAGCGTTTACATCACCTCAAAATAAGTTCAGTTACTGCATTAGGTTTTTGGAAAATGCTTCAGTTCTTTTTTGACAGAGAGTCTCAACAAAAGTGAAGAGATAATTCAAAAGGATACTCTGGATCGTCTAGTACACGACACTAAGGTCAAGGTCCTATCATTCTAAATTACTTTAATACTTCGACTGTAAAACGGATCTCGAGGCATTATAGATAGTTATTTTGCGTTGAGGAAACTAGTGCATATAACTAATGCAGCATTTCGATACTTAAGCCGACTAACAAACCTCCGAAGGCTACTGACCTGATATGTAATTGAACAAAGAAATGGCGAATCAAATTAAATGAAGCAAAATCAATCAAAGTGAATTTTACAATTCTAAAAGCTAATCATGTACCAATAATGATAAACTCGATAGCAGTATCGCATGCAAAATTGCAAACACTGCAATCCGAAATAGCATGTCTTTAGATGTTTAACTTAGATGGAAGGAAAACATAAAAAAGAAGAGAGATGAACTTAGGGCTCTTAGGGCCACAATCTGAAGCAATCCAAAACATTCTGCTATTATACAAACAAATTCTGAAACCTATATGGTCATACGGTAGCCAACTCTGGGGTTGTGCCTAGTAGAGAAATATTAAAGTCATACAAACAGTTCAAAATAAAATCCGGCGATGTATTATTAATGCACCATGGTACATTCGAAACGACAACATCCATCGAGAGATAAAAATCGAGATGAAATTAAGCATCATGTAACATAACATCTGCACCAGCATAAAACTCTTCAATTTTCCAGACACATCTTGGTTCTATGCCGATGTTGTTAACCTGATATTTTGTTCTCAGAAGTTTTGCCTTACCATAAGTTTACCAGTGGTAGAGACATCTATCATACTCGTCAACTCGAATTGGAAATTTCATCAGTCTGGCCATGACTTGAACGATATTTAAGCACGTTTCAAGACAAGCATCGAAAGAACTGCTCCATTAACGGTCTTGAAAAGTCCCAAGCTTTTCGCTGTATATAGGTTGTATGGCGAAGAGTATTACTCATCATTTACACCAGCTCAAAATAAGTGCATTCTTTACATTAAGGACGAGTTGACTTATCATTCTAATATGGAAAAATACCAAGATGAAAATGGTCGTATTTGCCATATACCATCTAAACTCATCTACTAGTACTACATAACCTCATCCCACCTATATTTCTAACTTATTCGCAATTATTTTTAGAATTAGATTAGAAATAAGCCCGAACGATTTTCCCCCAATCGTCATTAGAAACTGTGCCGGTAGTTTAACGTCTCCCGTTACTTTTAAGTGTACAAACGAAAATTTTTTATAATCCATGAAAAATATTCTTTATTCGTCCCATACTTAAATAAAGAGTTAACGAAGTAAAGCGAGTAACTGACAAAGAGAATCGCTATTATCTCATTAATACCTAGACTTCTTGAATCAACAGTGCAGCATTATTATAATTAGGTTCTAGTTTAAGCAAAGCTTAAAGCTTTAATTCACCTAGTTGAGAAAATTGGAAAAGCTAAGTTGCTCTATCCAGTAACTGGAGAGCAATGCCTAATGCTCCACCCCAAACCTGACATCAATATTCTAAAGGTTTTATATATTTGGAGAACCTGATGTCATCTAAAAATCCGACTGCATCTATTGAGAAACCCAAGTTTACGTGAATGTGGTCATTCCATAATGTGGTCATTCCATTTTAAATTGTTGCTATTCTGAACACCAAGCAGACGAATTGAGTCCCAACCCACGAGAACGAGGCCTTTTACCACAAAAAGGTATTCGTTGTGACTTCTTTGGACGACAACGTGCATATTTATGTTTTTTCTCGTTTTGTTTGACCTTATTTTTACTCTCTTCTCAAATATTATACTCAAATCGGAATTAAGTGAAGTGACAACTTCCAGCCGTTTATCGTTTAACTCTGCACCATCACCGGTTGCACTATCGCACTCTTCCAGGCGTTCGAATATTTACCTTGCTTATAACAAAGGAGAAAATTTTTAATTAATATTGGAGCCAAGTCACTTGCAAGTCGGTGGCCTTATTTATGTCCATTGCCTTCAGGTTCCAGAAGACAATTTCCTCCGAGATGTTGATAGGATCCATTTTGGAATCTCAATATGGAATTGATGGGGGCATAACTCCATCGGGGACAACTAAGGTCGGCTGCAAATATGGATTTACCACCAAAGCACCCTCTGCACATTTCAATGCTGACATAGATGTTTTAGAAATATTGGTAACCCATGCGACCATCTGGTAAAAGCTATTTTCGCTTCCTTTTTTTACAGATGTTACTTCAAACGAAATTTCGTGGGGCTTATATTTTTTGTGAGCAGATTTATCCATGTAGAACGGTTTCAAAATTAGAAGCGGCGTCGTCTATTAGATTGTTATAAGAACAATGGCTCTCCCACGGGAAATGTTGAACAAATGACCATAACCCATCATTGTCAGCCTCATTAAAATGATATAGACGCCTTGACTGCTATCTAAATGCTGGTGGTGTTTCGACAGATACTTTTACGGTTATCATGTTGTGGGCAGAATTTCCAAATCCAGCCTCGATACGCGCTTCCATGGAATGCGGAATTGTTGCAAGACAAAGATCAAAAAAATGACTGCTTGTAAAATTTTGACATTCAAATGTGGAACAATCTGCGTTAGACCAAGCAAGACAGCAAGCGACTCCCAGCACAGGTTGTATTTTGGTGATTCAACCATTCTTCATGGTGAGCGTTAAAGTCCACAACCATAATCAATTCGCAATTGGGATGTTGATTGCGAATTTCATCACATTTGTCTGACAAAACTTCGAAAAAATTCATGGTTTCTGAATCAGAAATTGACAATTGCCTTCGTAAACGTCAATGGAGACAAGTTCTGTTTAAACGATTAAGCTATATCAGACAAAATATAAGTGAAACGATCCCCGACCAATGCAACAACAATAAATCTATAAGAAGCAAATTGCTCCATAGGTATTTCGAATCAGTGGCGCGTAATATTCTCTGTAAATGGGCGCTCCTACGCAAGCTCTCCTCAAATATGGTTCTCATATAAGAAACTATATATTGAACAATTATCATCATTTGTAGCGTTGGCGTATCAAACGCTTCAGTGAGCTTTAAATTATAATAAGCGAAAACAGCAAATTATTGTACGCTTCCACGAGAGGGGTTGAAGGAAACCAGAATTTTCACCATCTGGTTATGACCGTCCAAGGGGATCAACACATCTATGATCCATGTCGAGAGCTCATTAATCGGAAATCAGAACCACAAACCCTTCGGAAGCATAAATGCATCTCGGCAAATGGACCAACTATATACGCTTCTCATAAGTATCAAAATGCATTAACCATCTTAAAAAATTAATAACTCAACGTGGTCAAATTTTGTTTACTTAAAAAATTCCTTTGACATATTGTTTACAAGACAAACAACCCACATATAGAAGATGAATAGTTGCATCAGGTTTTGTATTTGAACAACATAACAACACATAAAACTTGCTGACAAAATACTCTGTGTATTCTCAAAATTTATAATGAATGGCATACAAGACAACAATGCCCCAATTTCAGCAACAAGCAAAACAAAACAAACATTGTTATGTTTGTGCGATAACACCCGTTCCCAGTGTACTCCCACCGGTGGTGTGTTTATTGTCCTTTGTGTGTATATAGATCACTATAATAATACACTCGTATATACGTAAACAACAAAAATACTTAAATCTTGTCTTTAATGTACCCGGTCGATTGAATTCCTTTTATCCATCCACATCAAGCGCAGTCGCTTACCTTTGCTGCGTTCAACAATAACAAAAAAAACTAACAAAGCACCGAGAGGAAACACAAATAATAAAAATGTCCAAGACCTTTGAGTGTGAATTTTTGTTTTTTTTTTATGATTTTCTTCTTAAATATATAAGACGTTCAACAATTACTGTAGTAGGTGCCTTTTTATTATTTATATATTAAAGATGGTATATACTCATATGAGAAAACGAACACATAAAGAAAACACACTCAGTACTTAAATCATATGATATGGTATGTAGGTGCTGCATTGCGCGGTATCTTACTTTCATTTTGCACACACTGTCTATATGTGTAGGTATATTGCGCACCGATTTACTTTAAATACTACGCACCAACAACAATCTTAAGTAAAGTTTATAAAACATTGAAATATAAACTTAAAAGCACTTAAAATGAATTGCAAGTGTGGGGTGAGTTTTGAAGCTGCGCCAAATCAAAATGCTGAGTAATTACTAAAAATAATTATGTATATGGATCGGGCGGAGATGATCATGGTTGCTGCAGGTGGATCATGTTTTCTTTATTTTTTTAATTGTTTAAGTGTTTTATACCTTATTATTGATTGCGAGCCATCTCTTTATACTGTTGTAAAGAATAAGAAGAAACCAGATAGAGCGATCGTCACTGACAGATACCTCTTTGCCTACCGAAAGTAATCTGTTCCAACTGTCACATCCATGCATAACAACGGGTCAGATCAACACCCTCTACAACATCTCAGAAGTGTAAGTGGAAGATATAACACCAGATTGCCAACGCAGAAGGGAGACCTTGATGTCTCCACTACTGAAATCGATAATGTCTTGCTCTTTAAAACAAGCGGGCAAATAATTCGAGCTTTCGACTATATTTTGAAACCAACGGAAACTAAACAATATTCTAGTAGATGAAGTACTCTGTTCACTCCAATGCCATTTAATCCAAATTGGATTGTCGGAATAAGATGTTGTCTTGAGGCGTTTCACTTACGTATCGATAAGTTGTACCTATAAAATAATTCTACCAAAAACTAATGTACGACGGTACCTTGAATCCTGTGCAAAGACGGGAAATGTTGTAATAATTAATGCACTTTAAGAACTGGGCATATCGCAGCCACTTTTCATCCTTTGGGCATAACTTCAAGTTGGATAAAGTTACCCCTCAGAATATATAAAAGCTCTAAATTAATGCAATCAGCTCCAAGTGAGATTTTTGTTCATGCAATATATCGCGTACTGCATCTACGTTAACACACAGGTACCAGCCTGGTCCCGAATGCCAGTTGACAGAGAATTTAAAATATGGTTCAATCTAGTGGCTTCTTTAAATAAATCACGCGGATTAGGCTCATTACTGAGTTGTACTATTAGGACCTTAACTTTTTATGTTTTTACCATTCATGCTTTTTCTGTCTACAAACGTCCCTTAGTTCTACTCCTAACAAGAACCGTTTTTTTACGATTATAAAACCAAAGTTTGGCTGAAGGCCGATACGATACTGTATTATTATGGGAGTACGGACCTGTATTATTTCTCGCATTAAAGTCATCAATCACCAATATGATATCGTGCTCAGTTTTAATGTTAACTGAGCACGATATCTCATGTACGCAGACAATCTTCACAGACAAGGTGAGCTAACATCAGTAAGCCCATGTACACGTGACAATTAACGGGTGGGCTAATATCATGTGTGTAGCTTACATTATCGATTATCGATTGCTTGGAATTCCAAAATTGACATTGGTACTTGTAGTAATGTCAGTCATCGGGCACATGGTCTTTACTTTTATAGTTATGAGTTCTTGGCTAGTCATGAGTACTAGCAGATACAGTGCCTGGTTTTCCAAGTGACTTGTTCTGCTTTCCACGTGCCGATCGTCAAACTCTTGCCCGGATACTTAACCGAGGCTTCATTGTAATTTTAGGGGCATTCGATTTTTTTAGTTAATTGACTTTTTAACACTCGAAACTATTACTTATGGGGATCGTCAGTCAAGTGGTTCAAGTTCTAGCTACTGTGGTGATTTTCAATGGATCTTATGTTTTGTGCGAAATATTTATGAAAAAATCCTCTCCAATTACACACAGGGCTACTGTGGTATATAAACAGAATACAATTTAGGAAGGATGAAGATCTAATGCACTTGAAAACTAAAATTTCTCAATTATGGCTACCTTTAAGCTGTCCGACCGACTGGCATATATATATATATATATATATATATATATATATATATATATATATATATATATATATATATATATATATATATATATATATATTTATATATATATATATATATATATATATATATATATGTTTATATATATATATATATATATATATATATATATATATATATATATATATATATATATATACCGGGTGTTTCTTTTAAACTGAGACGATCAAATATCTCGAAAAATAGCCACTCTAGGGAAAACAGTTCCATTTTCAAAATTTAGTCATACCGCGGGGAAATACAGTAGTGCAAAAAAAACAGTTTCCCACCCCTCGCTTTGTAGTGGGGGAATTAAAAATCTTGAATTTCGTCGATTACAACGCCATCTATCATGAATTTAACAAAAGATTTCATTCAAATCATACGTACTTTTAGTCGTAGAATCCGTATCTGCAATACAAATTATGGCTTCTTATCTTAGTTTAAAAGCTACCCCCACCCCACCTACAAAGCGAGGGGTGGGGCCTATTTTTTTGCACTAATGTATTTCCCGCGCGGTATAATTAAATTTTAAAAATGGAAATTTTTTCCCTAGAGTGGCTATTTTTCGAGATATTTGATCGTCTCAGTTTAAGAGAAACATCAGGTATATCTTAAATGACCTTTTGTATGTAACTAATAATCTCATAATAACCCATGCCCTTTCAGTTCCGGAAACCAAACAATCTAGCACTGTTATTGTTTTCGTATATGCTGACTGGATTAAAATGATGGTGGTTTACCTTCACCAAGACAATTTATCGAGCTACCAGAATCATGGTTGAGAATGCATTTCTCGTCCTCAATTCCCTTCCATTCATTATTAACTCTTTCAGATCGATGACCTGGTCGAGTTTCAATATATAATATAAAAAGTATCCACAAGTAAAATACCCGAATGGTGGTGAAATTTCGGAAATCTGGTCGCACTTATATTAGACAGATATGCTGCGATCTGTACGGAACAGTGATTGGAGTTATTGTTAGGACTGCCACAGATGGCTTTAATTGACAACGGTGAATCAAAATCATCCAATCCATCTCATCAGCATATATGACAGGTTTTGATATTTGATGCATTGTGTTCGTTTATATGTTGTAAGTCGTATTGCAACAGTTCAAGCGAGTTACAGATAGTTATTATAAATCGAAATGTTTCCGATTTTTAATAATTTTCGACTGTTCTTTGTATTGTTGTGAACACCACAAATCTAAGTATTGAAATTCCTCACCAATGTTCTTTTTTTCGTGGATTTTACAGGCCATTGCGTTGTCCCGTACCGTTTCAACAATCTGACTCTTGTAAACAATTAGACTAAGCCAGATCGCTCTCTACGCCGTGGAGCTTATCCTTCGGTTCGAATCAGCTCGCAGAAATTAACTGAGCCACTGTGTAGCAACGTATAGCCGCCACGGCATCTATGTTTTGTTTAAATATATCGAGAATGCCAAGGGGGCTACAGTGGCAATAAGGAGTCCCTGGCTCCTCTTGCCGTGACAAAGTTAGTAATCGACTTACGGTTTCGGGTCGATTACTCTCATAGTCCATAAAAAGGACGATACTGAAACACACAGGGAGGAACCTGGTGAGGACAGCAGTCCGTCCACACAAGTAAAAGAAGAGCCAAGAGGAGAGACAGCCCAACCAATGGAGCTCTCCGAAGTGACTGCACTTGAGGAGGAGATGGGTAACTGCCCGTTCCTGGTATCAGACGAGAAAGACTTGTCGAACTCGAGAGACGAGGGTTCTGTCAGCATCGGGCAATCAAGCTCCGTGAGAAGACAGACGGGAGACACCGGTGACTCTAATGGAACCGAAGGACACTTGCCTGCGATAGCGAGGAGTGAAATAAGTAAGTAGGCTCAATTTTGGTGTTATGCTAAATATCACCCAAATTAACCTGCACCATACGGCGTCGGCTGCTTTACTCCTCAGACTGACTGGATCAGCGGAGGACGTGGTCATTATTCTAGAACCTTGGATAAACACCAACAGGATCTGTAGTCTTAAAATGAAGAGGTATAATCTAATATACTAAAGAAATTGGGGAAAAATCAGATCCATGGAAAAAATAATTTAAAATTTTTTTTCTATTATACTTGTTCAATACACCAATGGTGACATAACTGCGGTCAGCCTAGAGGTTGGTGGCAGTCTTATGTGGCTGGTCCCAGCCTATATGAACCGGGATAAACAGGTTCCACCAGATAACCTTGGGGACCTTGTACGCGAAACGTAAAGGTAAAATATTGGAGTGCTCCTGCTCCTTGGATGTTCTGTGAATGCGCATTACACAATCTGGGGCAACACTGATAGCAACGAAAGAGGTGAGTTATTTTTTTATTACCTATTAAATAATACCTTTGGGTGTGTAATATTGAACAAGAACCCACTTTTATTACTAAAAACCGACAGGAGGTTTTAGACGTAACCTTCGGCTCAGAAAAGATATATCCTATGGTCAGGGAATCGAGAGTGGCGGAGGAGCACTCCTTCTCCGATCATTGTTGTAAAACCTTTAGCCATTACGTTTCCCCTGCCATCTGGAAAGCTTTTAGGAAAGCTAGAAGGACACACTGGAGCAGGCATGGGAAAACGCTTTAAGAACTATTAACGCCGAGAACCACTGAGCCGCCAGCAACAATGGAGGAACTGAATTGCATAGTGAACACAATCACTAGTACCTGTAATCGGTGTTTCAACGCTGCTTGCCCATTAGTAAAGCCCAGGGGTATGCAAAAACCGGCATGGTGGTCCTAAGAACTGGAGACCTAGCAGAAGGAGTGTATAGGACAGCTTTTAGTACAGCCAAAAGTACGAGAGAGGCTCAAGACTGAGACTTCTATAAGGAGGACCTAAAAATATACAAAACAGAATTGATAAAGGCACAAAGGAGGTCAAGGAGACTCTTCTGCGATAAAATAGATGATGTCTCCGAGACCTCTCGTCTTGGGAAGATACTGTCTACTAATCCTTCTAGTCAAAATTATTTAATTAAACCGTAATCTTTGAAACTTCTCATCGAAACCCACTTTCCAGGAAGCTTCGACGACTCGACAGAGACTATTACTCATCGAGAATCACACTCACTGCGCATAGAGGATATTGATCAGATCATATGGGCACTTAAAGGTTTCAAACCTTATAAATCGGCTGGTCCTGACCGAATTATTCCAGTGGAGATTCAGAACAACTGGAAAATTATTTTTCACTGGCTCAAAGTTATCTTCAAACGGTGTTTAAAACTGGTCTGTAATCCACAAAGGTGTGCAGAGCTCAGAGTGATCTTTATTCTGAAAGCGGGTAAATGCTCACATGGCTACCCAAAGGACTTAAGAGCCATAACTCTATCATCCTTTATACTGAAAACCTTAGAAAGCCTGATGGATATCTATATACGTTCAAAAATAAAACCTAGTGACCGGGCCCAGTCTCAGCATGCTAACTGTATTACCCTGTAACCAATCACATGCTTCGATGCAGGATAGTTAACTCGAAGCTGGGGAAATCTACAGTCAGGAGGCGGGTGGCTAAGAGAACCCCAAAGGAAAGTGTTTTACCTTCTCTTCTCTGGAACATAGCAAGCAATGGGTTACTGGTAGACCTGGAGGGAGAGGGAATCGGGGTGAGTGCTTATGCAATAAGATCGGGTCTGAAGTCGGAGCTGGTACACTGGCTATTCACTTTTGTAGTAAGACCTGTACTTATGTGTGGGGTGAGCGTTTGGTGACAAGCTCTTGATAAAGTAACGTACAAAAGGTTCAAAGAACGGCCTACATGCTTATAAGCGGAGCGCTGAGGACAACACGCATACACGCTCCTTAGAGGTCATGTTCCACCTACTCCTTGTCGATATTTACGGTAAGCAGATGGCGGCGATTACGGCCACTCGACTCATATCTCAGTGGAAATGTCTTCAGATAGGACACTCGACGATAATTAGATCGCTATAAGGAAAGAACTAGCGAATCTAGACTTCGTTACACCGACTTTGTACTTCGAGAAAAGATTCCGAACTTTCTGTCCCAGTGGAATTTCGTTCCAGTGAAACTTAATCCGACCATATGAGGGCACTTAATTGGTCTACTGAATAGGATTTTGTTTTAAGTTTAAACCTCGACAGATGAGTACGAAAGATGACTTTTTACGTCCGTGACAGATTGGCACATATATACGGACTCGGTTACGTTCCGCGATGATCTGAAATGAATGATTGAAACCGATGGATTCTAATTGTTGACATGCAGTTGAAATATGTGTGTACTTTCTAGAGTTTATATTCTTCTAAACCGTTGGTCACAATGTATACAAATGTAAATTTTCTTAATTAAGAAAAATGCCTCCGGGTGGCCTACCTATACCAAAATATTGTTTATACTTATTAAAATTAATTACGGTTGCATTACTCAAACAAGACCAAAGTCACTTCTGTCGATACATACGACCGGAGGTATATATAAACGTTCAACCTACTCCTATACAATACTCGTACGTTACCATTAAAGTCAGTATATATTATCGATTATTCATAGATTCTCATTAATTTATTGAACCAAAACCCAAAAAAAACGCTAAGACCGACTCGATTTAATCTTCTCGAATCGAATTTTATTTATTCCCAGGCCTATATAAGTATTACGGTAGAAAACCTTTTTCCATCATAAACTATAACTTTTATCTAATTTTATAATCGCTACTGCCTCTCAATATATATTATAACCAACGTGTATCGAATATACAAAAACAAAACCCAAACCAATCCCTGGCCCACACACGATGCCAATTCCAATTTTATCTCAATTAATTATTAATAAATAAAAAAATAAAAATTATTTTTTTTATATGATCAAATGAAATTGATATGGGGGGATTGTCACACAACAACAACATTTTATATACTTGGCGCTGCTGACACAACTTTCAATTTCATGAAAAATATCAATCTCGGTTTGGTTAAGTCGGTATATATACCTATATATACCGGAGATACTTTAAGATCGATATACGATACACACGAGTTGTGTGTTTATATGACGTGACTCTTGGGAGGCAATTTTATATATAAATAATTTATTATGGAGACAAAAATGTTTTAGAAATTATGTGTGGTACATCATGTCATTGTCTGTCTGTATATATATTCATACACATATGTAAGACACACAGAATTGTTGAGTCATACGACTTCCCTTATCCATGTATGTAAATTTTATGCAGACCGTAAAATCTTCCAAAAACAGAACAATTCGCCTGCTGATTTTGGTTCTTGTGTGTAGCTCTCGTTGGTAAATTTTCATCGAATTTCACACGTTTTGTGCGTCCTTCCGCCCTTTATTTGCCATTTCGTAAATATCGAAATCATGAACCAAAATGGGATACACATATATATACATACTCATATACACACATAAAACCAATTTCACTCGGTAGATCTAATTTCAGAATCAGCAGGAGACTCGGTTTTTCAATTTTGGATTGTATATTGGATTCTGTGGTGAGTCGTACACAAAAAGCACCTGCAGTTTGTAATTTTTACCTTATAAATACATGAGAAACCTATCCAAAAGCCAAAAAAAAAATTATCGTCTGACTGGTGCTTATCGAAATCGTATATATGAATTGCTTATACAAGTAGATGAAGTGCAAGTCATTCGGGTAGATTAATTTTATTACCACTCGATGATTGATGATAAGAAATGATTTTATCTTGTTATCTTATTATTGGCAACATAATCCTTTTGATGTCAATGACTTGACTTAAACCGTTCCAGGATTCAATATGTTTAACAACATATTAGTTAATTAATTGGATTTTGGGAATATACGTTGCAGGTGAGTTTTTGGCACCCTGGCAAAATGAGGGTAGCAAAGTCCTGTATGAGTTTTTTCTTCTTCCAGTCTCCGTGTTTAATTTTTTTTGTATGTTTAGCTTTAATTGGGTGCAGAAACTTTTAGACTGTCTTAGCTACTTGTAACTGTCAGAGCTCCTGCACTCAACCCGTGATCCTTCAAGTAAAGGTTGATAGCTGCCTTAAATTTGTGCATTTTATACTCCAACGGAAACTGAAAACCGGCCAACGAATTTCACTTTCTAGATTTTCGAGATCGAGGTTTCGGCAGCTTCACCGTAATCCTATGTGCCTTAACCGTTCCACGTGCTACCTGTCCTGACGTAACAAATGGTGGTATTTTCTCATTTAATTTTGCAGAAATTAATCTTTAGAACACGCAGAGTTCTGCCACATCTCTGCGGGGCTGTATGCTGTCTAGATCTTTCGTAAGTCTGAAGTTTCGTATAATTCGGATGGCACGCCGCTAAACTCTGGCCAGCAACTGGGGAGCAATGCCATATGATCCACCCCAAACATGACAGCAATATTCTATACACGCCACACGGTCTAATAAAGGTTTTATATATATAGAACCTGATGCAATCTAAAAAACCGTACGAATCTATTAAGGAGCCAAAGTTTGTGCTAGACCCCAGTTACTATCAATTATAATTGTTTGCTAATCGTAAACACAATCAAATGGCTAAGTTGAAACCCCAATCAAAAGGCTTAGCTAGTTCAACATTCAATTGTAAACCAATCTTCGTTCAAGACAGATCTGTTCTGATATGATTAATCTGCCAGACTTCACAACATGGTTCAAGGACTATAAATTTTCTATAATTTCTTACACAATTACGAGAACTAACAACAAACCGTTGATCTGGTTTGGACCATAAACCAACAAAAATGAATCCTTTGTTGATTGTTATAGGAATCATCTATCGTTTACTGTCCATATACATGCGCCTGAAGCAGATGCTCTTGTCTCACTTTGAAGTAGACTTATTCCTAAGTATGTGGGATTGTAGAAGGGATCACTATTTAGAATGTAACCCAATGACATGCAGCCCCAATGCAGCTAGTGCGCAATCTGGCTGTCATATTTTCACACAAGTTTTGCAGCAATTGCAGCCTAATCTGACTTATAACTCGCCGAATATTCTGTTCTAGTGCTCAATCGTCTCTAGTTTATCGGCATAGATAAGTGGCCAACGAAAATAATAAAGTACATTAATTGTGTCCCACGTTGTGGAGCATATCTCATCGTCCTGTTGGAACGGTATATAAGCAAGATAGATTTATGACTCCCAATTGGAGTACAAAAAGTTAGAAATCATGTCTCTATCATCGTTTTTGAGGACATATGGAACAATGATTTCGCCCGCCTATATAAAGCGCCACAAACAGTGATTTCCTAATGTAATGATGTCTCGGCAAAAGCTTGTGGATTATCGTCACTCCAAATCCGACAATCCACTAACTAAAATTTTTTTTGGAAAATCGACATCAATACAAATTTGTGCCATTGGCCGAATTGGCGGTGTGTGCGACGGACGGATAGCCATGTATAACTCTCCATAAAATAAGAGATACTGGAGTGAATGGGTGAATGGAGCTTTATAATTCCAGTTCATATCAATTCGAAAATGATTATATCATTTAAAGATTGTATCACTTCATCTAATCTGGTTGAAGATTTAAGATGGTTCAAATAGCCAATACGTATTTGTATCTCTCATTTTTTTAAAACCGGAGATCACAATTATGGTTTGAACTAATTAATTTTAAGACCAGCAGAGGCTTAATTTATTACAAAGTAATTCACAGACGTCCTTATGCCGAATAAAAATTAAGGACAAATGACTATAGGAGTGCAGAATTCATCTCTCCGAACCATATCTCATGTCAGTATTATAGGTAGAGATGGTCTACGTAAATCGGACCTATAGCCGTTCGTCCTCGAAGAAGAAAGATCTTGTTTTGAAATATTGCAGAAAAATATGCTCTAACTTTTGATTTAGTTTACCTCTTCCGATATAATATTGCCAGAAGAATAATTAATTAAACAAAAATGCTTCCATCTAGGTAAGGTTAGATTGAGCCTCCTCGCATGTTCTCCAAAAGCAGTGTCCTGTGAGTATCCCCACGATTGTTTTTAGTTCACTCCTTCGTAGGGAGATCAGTGTCTTTGAGCGTTTCAAGTTTAGCTTAAGCCAGACTAGCCTTGCTACACTACATGAGAGGCTGTTCATCCACCTTTCATTCACTGAGGCTTCTGTCTCCCTTTTAAGCACAGTCTTGAGTGCCTAATGGGCCTCCTTTTAACTTTGCTGTGTTGTGGTAGCAGTTGTAAAGTACTACCATGTCTCGCTAGTTCGTCCGCCTTGCAATTCCCCATGAAATCCGAGTCGCCGGAGACCAAGACTACTTGAATCACTCATCTCATTCAGAGACAAAAGGCAACCCAACGCCAATCTAGACGTCGGAGAAACAGGATCCAGCGACTTTATTGCCCCCTGACTATCCACATAAATTGCGATATCAGTCGAGGATATCACATTATGTCTCAACCAATTCAGGACCTTCTTAATCGCTATCACCTCTGCCTAGTACACGCTGTAGTGATCAGTGAGACGAACTGATATATCTACTTCCAATTTATCACAGAAGACTACAGCTTCTACTTTACCGTGTAGCTTAGAGCCATCCGTAAAAACTGCAATGCTTCCGTTTCCGCCATACATAAGTACAGGCCTACTACGGAAGTTATGAATAGCCAGTGCACCAGATTAGGTACACTAGCTACCCATTGTAGGTCCCATCTCTTTCCGATGGCGTTTCTGCGCGATTACATGGCTATATTAACCTTGTTTACTTTTTCCAAAATTTTGGGATTCCCACTAAGCGTACTGTCCAAGATTACGCCTAGAAATCTTGCCTTTTCTCTGTTTTGGACGAGCTAATTGCGAGTCCAAATCTGATGGCTCACCTCATAATGATTAGGAGGGCATTATGGATTACCTCCTTCACCGTGCTTAAATATTTACTCTTCACCTCTAACAGCAACCCATTGATTGCTATATTTCAGAAAAGAGGAGACAAGACATCTTCCTGGACTCAACCATGTGATTGATTAACCCACTTACAGGGCAATCCACCCCTAGGAATGACAATCCCTCCAGAATTGCCTCCGTTTTTACATTGTTATAAAGGCCCTCTATATCAAGGACCGTCACCATACCAAACTGTTGCGAGAATATTGATTTCTTAATTTTACTTACCAGGGCGTGCAGAACTATGTCCTCAGATTTCCTCTTACAGTTAGCATGCTGAGACTGAGCCCAGTCACTAGGCCTTATTTTTAAACGTATATAGATACCCATCACCGCTTTCGAAATAAAGATCACTCTGACCTCTGCCCACCCCCGTGGAATACAGACCAGTTTTAAACATCCTTTGCAGATTACTTCCAGCCAGGGGAGAATAATCAACGAGTTTCCATCTAGGTTACAAAGTACTAAATTATATATCATCCACTAGTTCGAACAACTACGTCCTTGAAAGTCTAACGAAGTTAAAGCTTCCTAAATCGCTGGAAATCGTCTGTTCACAGCAAGATGACATTTCATTTCAAGAGCATGATGCATGTGGCATCGGCACTTGAAGCTTTTCATTATAGTTCCCAAACAGAATTCGACTGATTTGGGTGGTAGCTATCAGAACCGACATGATTCCACCCTTTAAACAACTCGGCCCCGACCATTTCAAGACAATATAATTAATGCCGATCATGATAATTTCCGATCAGTCAACCGACACAGTTTTGTTTACGTATATATGAACGATCTTCCCTGATGACTGTATATTCATTAACCCATATCTCATAAATATTTTTCACAGTGGCATTCAAATTTGTAAGTAATATAATCTAAAATCGAAAAGCCAACAATAACAAATCCTTTTAAGCATCCTTTAATATCCGCTATCGGCATTTTTGTTTTATATATTTTTTAAGAAAAACAACATCTTAAAGTTGGTAATAATTTAAATTATAGCCGAATGATTTGTAAAAGACGAAAAATTGAGTTCCAACAAATCCAAATAAATAACAGAATACCACCATCTTATATAACTCTTCTTCGTTTTAAAAGACAAAAACCTTAAATGAAAAACAACAACACTAACAGGTATATATACAACAAGTGAGAAAGGATGTTAATTTTAACCAAAAATTTCGGCAGATCAAATAAAAATCTTTAAAACAAGACAAAAAATCTTATTTGGATTGTTTTAAAGTTTTTTTTTTTTTGTTATTTTCTTAAGACCGCAGACAAGGAGATGAATATAGTTTTGCGCGCCGAACACCTTCAAGAAATAATTTTTATACCGAACAAAAATTCTGGCATCTTAAACGATATACTAAAATTATTTTTTATTGAATGAATTGAAGTTTCTTATTCTTTTCGATATATGGCGAGCGCGCGGTTTATTCACAGAGATAAGACCTTCTTTGAACTGTTTGTTTTATGTGTGTGGATACATTTCGTAGTCTGCGTGCGAGAGATTAAATAAAACTCAGTTTTGAAAAATCAAAATATATTTCTTAAAGAAGAAAGCTTTTAGCTTAAAATAAAATACATATTTCGGAAGTCTAAGATTTTTATTACTTTAGTGCTCTCTCTCCCTACATAGAACAGATGTAAGATAAATTATAAAATTTCGTTTTAGCATAGCAATTATATGTGGTAGCAACTTCTTATATCTGTTTAAGATGGTATTATATAAATTTAATTACTTATGTGTAAATAAAGGATATTTCACCTCATTCTATCTGTCACACAAATGTGGATTTATAAACGCCAGAAACACCGCTCAAGGTGAAGGTGACTGATAACATCATCGGTCTAAACAATTAAATAAAATACTGGAACAACTTAAAATACAGTTTTTTGTGTCACACAATCTAAAGGTCTAAAGATTGTGTGATATGCTGTGAAGATCAGACACCACTAAATTCCAAAAGTCGCCTCAATATTAATTAAAAATTATTCAATCAAAAAATTAACCCAAGTATCATTCCAGCAAACTTGATGATCTCACATCATCAAGTTTACTGGACTCTACGAACAGATCGGAGTCCTGACTGAACTGAGTTTAACAGTGTACTGTGGTGGATAATCGTTAACAATCTGCTCTATGCAGTGAACATTGCTCTGGACTAACCTTACTCACGTGACATCGACAATTTTAAAGCTTTCAATGATAGGGTCCAGAATCGAGTGCGATAAGTTCATCTACATACGTAACATAAAATGCCAAATCCAGTCAAGCTTTGTTTAATCATTCAAAGCCAAAAATATCCAAATGTTTAGGATTCAAAGTATACGCTTGTAGATTAAATACTTCCAAAACAGCATTAATGAATGGACTTAATTAACGAAGCCATAGTATACATCGCCGAGGTCATAAGGCTCCACTTCCTTAAGCACTTAAAAGTACAAATATAGAACGCTCTCTTTCTTTCTCTCTGTATCTCTCTCTGTATATCTCTCTCTCTCTGTCTATCTATCTATCTATCTTTCCCTTTCTCTCTTTCTCTCATTCTCTCTTTCTCTCTCTCTCTCTCTCTTTCTCTCCTACTTTTTCAACTTTACCTATATACAAAATATGAGGTAGTACAGTAGTAGTAGCCCACCAGTACACAATCTTAAATTCCACTTGGTCTAGTGACTACATATTTAAAATTTAGACAACGATAAGCTTACGCGTGAAGCCTCGCAATATTAAAGTCTCAGTTTGAATGGAAAGACTAAGATCAGCTGCTCAGCCTTGAAAGACGGAAGAGTATATAGTACCTAAATGTGAGAACATAAAACATTTCCGGTTGCATCATACTGATAAAAATCTCAGTAATTGCAGTGCTGTCCGGATATGAAGTTTTTTGTCACTTACTGTATCGTAGTTTGGCACCCTCGTGGCATAGGGAGTGGTGTCCTTCCTCTATCACTCGGGGATCTCAAGTTCGATTCCTGAGGTAACCAAAAAATCACGATTGAGTGGTTTTAATCCATAAGTGTTTGAGAGTTGAACCATGGGCCATAGTGGCATTTGGTTCTGGGAATAATTTCCTTCTTTGTTAATTTATAAAAAGTACCACAGTGTGGGCTTTGATGACCATTATCTATGGTCATATAGCTAGGCTATGATTCAAATTTCATCAAAATGTGGATTGAACCATGGGGGTTTTCGTGGTATTGAGTTCTCTGGAATACTTTTATTTTCTTCTTTAAATTTTATTTGTATTTTTAGAATGCCGACCTTTCACTTTATATTTTCATTCATTAGGTTCTTGCAAACAAGTCAATGTAATAAAAATTAAAGACCTCGAAATAGGAAGGACCTCACTTACGAACGATAAATTCGTACGTCATGCTCATCTTCCATTTGTAAGTTATATGCATCAGAGCAATGTTGGGTACGGATTGTAGGGTCGAGGTGAATTCTGATCATTCATTTTGGTAAATACGTCTGGTCAATCTGATGTCGAGTTGTTAAAGATAATTTTTTCCAGTAATGTTTTCGTTGATTGGCAATCGTATTGATATTGCTAATAAACAAGTAAAGTTCAATTTTTTGACGGTTTTTTCGTTGATCCGTAACGTGTCAACAATCTGACTCCATCGGTTTCGATTAGAAGTTGCCTCTGTATGTCGTGGAGCCATTTTGGATGACAGCTATCTCTTCGGTTACCAAAGGGTGGCTCTTCGTTCAAAGATCGCTGTAACATACAGTGATTGATCGCGATCATACAGTGACGGACCGATTTGAACGGTATCCTCCTTGGTAGTCACCGATAATTTCCTCCGCCAGAGAGGTAATTCTTCACAAGATAATATATGACAGTAGCTTGTATGCTAACCGCCCAGGTGGCGCAGTGGTTAAAGCTGCGGCAGTTGGAGCGGGAGGTACCGGGTTCGAATCCCGATAGGGGCAGGATGCAAAAGGGATTTTTCACCACTTGATTACGATCGGTGGTGTGATTGAACACAACTATGACCCCCTGTTGGAGTGCAAAATCCATGGGCCGACCCATCTTCCATGTCAGTGCTATAGGCTGGTTAGGTAAATCGGACCTATAGCCGTAAAGTAAGGACGTAAATAAGCGAACCGCGAAAGAGCTGGGAGTGTATAAAAAAAACTGCTATGCTGTGTAAAGCCATGTCAAGCAATCAGTCTTCTTGAATATTGGGCATAACGGGGCCACTTTCCATTTCACTTCCAGATAATAGTCACTGCTTACGAATTTTTTGACGATCGATAAGATCTCATGTCTTGGAAAACCCGAGCTCGCTCTTTGTAAATCAACACATTGTCAATTTGTCTTGGGGATATTGTACGTGGATGCCCTCACCCCCAGGGCTAGTTCAAATACATTATTTTATTATAAGCTACCAACACTGTTCATTAGGGTTTTAGTTAGTGGTGATGATACTATGGCATTTATGGGATACCGCAAAGCCAGACATACACCTCAAGGCCAATTTAATAACTAAAGTGTTTTCAAGATTTCAATATTTAACCGATTTGGTTTTAAAGTCGATCGTTAAATAAGGTTTTACAAAATAAATTAAGATTTTCGTTTTTCAAAGGACAATACAACAAAAACTATACGAAAAGATACCGACAATTAATCATCTATATACAAACATGTAAACACTTTTGTTTGAAAGTTGAACTGAAAAAAAAACCAGACGATTTTTAAGATTGGATTTTCAGTTTCTTATTATTAGCTCATTTATATTACTGTCTTTGTTCTCCTATATATGTATGTACATATATGCTATATATATGTATGACCGAGCTATGCGAGATGAAAAGATTGAAATTGAACAACACGGCACATATAAGCTGGAACTTATTGTTGTACTCCATTTTTTTCCATCTTAAATTAATAATGAAAATCTTAAATATAATAATAAATGACTGACGATGAATAAGTTAAGTGGATGATGTATATATATGTACCTACTTATGCATGCATATAATACATATATATGCATGATGGATATTGGGTCTTAATTCAATAATAAGAAAAAAATGCATCCATATACCGTGCATACAGGTATATAGCTAGCTACACCAAAACGAATATGTTGATTCCTTGATATATCGCTTTTCTTATTTATTCATTAATTATTTACAAAAAAAAATATTTCGGCTTTTAGACTATTTATTTATTTTTTATCTAAGGTGTGTTATGGTCTAATTATGACTATATGCAGAGACGAAAATATTTTTTTTTCTATTTGGTTATAGAGTTCATTTCAACGAACGCCAGTAATTATCATACCAATGTTAGATTAAATATTTAACACCGTCTCAAATATACAAGTATAAGGTACTGCTGAAATATACCGGTTATATCCATCCGTCTTAAGTTAAAAACTGATGTGTGTAAACTTCTCAGTGTATAGACATATATATGAGATGGAAAAGGATTTAAATCTCGGTATTTTATACCGAATATACAACAAAAAGGGTTTCGAAACCAGAAACGGGATGCACTTAACACGGTCCTAAATTAGTTATCAGATATATCTGTTTAACATATTTCTATTTTCGGTACAACCCTTTTATCTCTGTTTACCCAGGCGGAAATTCCTTATATACAAATTTCGAGTGTGGGATCACTTTAAATATATAGATGCATTTTGTAGCGGCTACTTAAACCCGAAGGGACGCTCAACTCATTCGACTAATTTACTGTATATATGCGTTTATGTTTATTCTAAGTGCCGAGACCACCAGCACATTATAGTATATGTTTGTTTTTTGGTATTAAGTTTTGTTTACTCTCACGAAATATTCATCTTATATAAATATATTTACTAATGACCACCTTCTGTTATTATTTAAAATCATCAATATTTTGTTCAACGACATTTAAGCGTCAAATTGACATAAAACATTGATTTATCGGTACGCATCGATTAGCACTGTTTATCTCTAAATTATACACAGTGGTAAATAGTTAACCAAATCACAAGCTCAATACATCTATCAATGATGCTTGATTAATATAAAATCCAGGTAGTCAGTCGTTGAATAGGAATCCCTCAAAAGGCCAAATTAAATCATCCGTACGCTTACAAAGATGTTATGTTTTGATAAACACCCGTATAATAGGTGAAATAATTAGATCGGACGGAAAGAAAACATTGTCACTATACGAGTACATTCCCATGGTAGAGGCGCAACTGATTGATGGCATAATATAAAGGAAGATAATACGCCTTGGATTAAACCTCTAGTTCTTCTTACTTATGATTTCTATTGTATAAGACATAATAATACCTTCCTCTACATTGATACAATAACCCAATTTTATTCACACTAGACTTAACCTATTATGTTGCGATTTTCTTTTCTTTAGTCTAGCATTCTTGCATATACCTCGACACATATATATGATTTTTATGGTCGTTTGTTTTGTGTCTCTATAACTATGTTGATGGATTTATTAGGTATGAACATGTGTAAGACGCACATAAAAAAATGTATGGTGTACAAAAATGATTATATGTCTTAGACATGCAGAATTATTGCCATAACCATAATTACATTATACATGCGTTAATCCAGCATTTATTGGATCCAATTTCCTACGTGGCAAAACATGAGGGTGTTGTAATCATTTTCCTTTTGTTGCAATCAAAAGGCAACATTGTACTTCCAAGCCATTTGAATCTCTCCCAAGAATATTCCCTTGACTTCTGCAAAAAATCATAACCAATGTTAACTGTTTAGCGATCTAATCAAGCCAAGTTTTGGAGATTGCTAGTTGAAACGCATTATAGGTATCTAAACAAAATCATTGTCTACTGTTTGTATACTTTTATATCTTCCTGAGCAAGCAGGTTTTACAACAGGCTCGATTGGTTCATTGTGATATTCCCTCACAGGCATACACCCGCAGTCCTCAAATCTGTTTGTTCTTCGAATGAAGCCAAATATGTATGCGGTATCTTCAAGGTGGTCAAGTGATCCTCAAATAGCAGTGCAGTCTATGAGGGCTCAAGAAATACTAAACAGTTTTATCTTATTTCTAGAATCTTCATTCGGACCCTCAAAGTGCGTCTATCACCATTCAAGGAGTACTGGGAATTCAGTTGATTTGTGACTTCATCCATGTGACTGAGTATTTAGTGAAGTTTAACTTCATTCAGACTGCCTAGTCAATTTAAGGCAACTACCGTCTCCAAACCAAGTTTCGATGAAACAATATTAAATTAAATCGCTGCGCCTGGCTGTCAGCAAAGAAAAGCAGTTTACATAACAGGCAATGTTTCTGTTTGTTTCGATGTAGCAAGAAGTCCCAAATGGAGCAGTTACATTAAAATTAATATTCACTGTATGCTTAAAATGCACAGACGTTGCCTGGGTGGATCCTCTACTAGTAGATTGGTGAGTCACCGTAAGAAGGGGCCTCCCTTGCCCCTCTCTAACTACCTGTTTCTGAATTTGAAAAAACTCTTCAGGGTGGTTGTCAATGCGATTGTTCTTACCATTGCAGTCTTCAGATCCAACCACTTTGAAGGAAAATAGCTTGACTGGCTTTCACTGAGCTATCGGTCTAGTTTTGAACAGTTCACTCAGCTGAATAACCTGAAGACCCTGATAAAAGTTTAAAAAAACAGTCGTCGTCCTCTAGACTTCATCGGTTTTCCTTTGTCTTTGTATTGAGGTTTTGACTGTGGGAGACCTAGAAGTACACATACTCTAACACTAGAGGTTCTCTTTATCTCACTCCCTTAGAAATTCAAGCCAAACAAATGGCGGTGAGTAGAAACTGTGTGGCGAATGATTTATGAATCCTGAATTTCTTCACAGAGAGTTCAAAAATGGATTGTCATAATGTATTTACTTGTCAGGACACTAACTGCCTCATTGCATGAATCAGAAACAAAATGGGAGTTTAATAAATAACAACTCGTGCTTTGCAGTGCATAAATAACAACTCGTGAGGCAGGATGCAAAAAAGATTTTTCACCATCTGATAACAATCGGTAGTGTGAATGAACACATCTGGAGTGCAGAATTCATGAACCAAACCATATTTCATGTTGGAACTATAGGCTGGCATGGACTTTGCAATGTGCAGATGATTCTACGTAAATCGGACATTATAAAGATCCTATATTTTAGCAAATATATGCAGCTCTAAAACATTCAAACACCCGTACTTATAGCAACTGCGTAAGGTGTTAATTAACTTTGCCATGTCGCCTATTTATCCACTTTTTGATGGATGGTATCATAAGGTAAGTCCACTATCCTTTTCCGAGCTATCCCTGCGCCTTTGCCATTCTTCCACTGTTGCAATTCGTTCTGATGCTCTACTTCCTAGTTATTCTCGATGTATGTACCATTTCTTCCTTTCCTTTGCAAGTAGTTCGATGGGGATCATTCCTGCAATAAGAAGTGTCGCGTCATCGGATATTGTGCGACATATCACTCTTAAAGCACCTAGGAGGTAAACCGATTGCAACTTGCATCTATACGATTTAATATCCATCGCATCGCTCTATACATGTGATCCATATAGGACGATGGATGTTACCACATTTACCAGCTGAATCCTTCGACTCTGTCTTGGCCCTCCAACGTTGAGCATAATGCGGAAGAGGGCTGCAGTTGGCATCTTTTCTACTGACTATCCTTAGGTGCTCGTTAAAGTTGATGCATACATCAATTTCAACACCGAGATATCGTAATGAAAGCTGTGAGGCAGTTAAAATTTCACCAACATCAAGATTTACAGTTTTTATAACCTTTCTACTGGTGATTAAGACTACTTTGGTTTTATGGTCAGCCAGCTGGAGTTCAAATGATATCAGCCATTTTTTAATAATTATAATGATCAACCTACATACCATCCTTATTTCCTCTATGGTTTTCGCTAGCACAAAAAAGGCAACATCGTACGCAAAGCGCTCGATCTCAACACCATCAGGTACGCTGAAGTTCAAGACGCCATTGTACATAATGTTCCAAAGCATAGGCCCCAATACTGATCCTTCAGGAACTCCACTCGTGACTTTGTATTCCATGATACCATCGTCTGTATTATACATTAATATTCTATTAAGAAAATAATCTGAAATGATCCTCGCTTTCTGTCGCTTTCTTTGCGATTTTAATGACGTGTTGGATGGCGTTGATTACAAAAAGTCAGGTATCTCATACTTAATGTCTCATACTTCTTGTCTATTTATAGTTATCAAAGTTGGTACAATCTCAATATAACATAAGACAATACTAACTATGAGGTCTCTCTCCTTGAGACCTAAGCTTTATTAGAGGACGTATTAACAATGACCTCTTTAAGAGTGAAATATCAATCTGATGGACGATATCAGGATGCACATTATGAAATTGGACGAAAAATACGACGCTGTCGGAAAATACGTTGTCGTAGAATCCGTTGTTTAAAAAATTAAAATAAAATCCAAAACTAACTCACCCAAAAAGTTGGGAGAGAATTGAGCTCCAGATTGAAAAGATAGACAGACCGTTGAGGGTGAGTCAACTTTCGATAACGATGACTCCATGCAGTAAGGCTTTTGGTTGTTTATAACCGACGAGCCGGTTCTTAATCGATACAGGTGGTCCCACATCTTTCCAATTAAACGATTTACAAATATGTTTCATTGTGACAGCAAGCTCACGTTTAAAACATATTTTTAGAAATTTATCGGTTTAACAAATATAAAAATTTAATCAAACTAACTCTAATTCTCAAGTCAGTTATTGTTTAAATTTATTATTTAATTAGTAAGTAGAAAAAAAAACCGAAAATATACAACAACGACAACAACAAAAACGAGAACTAAATTAGTTGAACCGCAAAGCAAACATAAAACACACTCTCTTTTAATCTAGTACAAATAATTTTTGTTTTTTTATACAGCTGCATTCTTCTTCCACCAAAAATCTACTACCGCACATCGCCGTGAGTTAAAATTAAAAAAAGCAGTTTTTGAAATGTCAAAAAAAAAATTTGGACAAAATTTTTCGTATTTTTGTTAAATAAAAAAATTAATTAAATAAAAACCAAATCATTTGGGCATATTATCATAATTTCGTGCGCTGTAAAACGTTCAAAAATATGTTCTAAATAACGAAACGTAAGTGATCGAATGAAGTTGGGAAAAGAAAATTTTTTTTGGTTGGTTTTGAAGTTTCGAATGGGATTTGACGATCCATGTGTTTTCAATTAAAGCCCGATTTACAATCGATACTAAAATAAAATCTCGTCTGGATAGCCGCATTTCGCACGTGAAATGTAAGTTCTGTTTTTTTCAACTCGATATTGTATTAATCCAAATTGTATTATTTTAGAAAATTTAAGTTAAAAAAAAAAATCTAAATGCGAGAAAAAATTCTCGTATGTGTGATAAAAAAAAATACAAGTGCGCAGATGCTAACATAACCTCACATTTATGTTTTATTTTTTTTTTTTTGGTGGATTTTATTCGACTTGCTGTTGAATTTTTTTTCCACTGTACCCTACGAGAAAAAGTTGTTTACATTAAAATTTTTTTTTTTGTTTTCTAATTTTTTTATTTTTGTAATTTGTTGTTTTTGGTGTGACTCAATTTTGAGTTGTTTTGAATTGACAAAAAATAAAAATTATTTATTCGCGAATTATTTCAATAAGCAAAGTTTCGAAAATCTTAAACTTCCTGGAATTTAAGAAATGCATTCCAATGTAATTATGACCAATTTATGTATACAATAGTGTAATTAAATAGTGGGACATATGTTATGTGCAAGTGCGGAATGTGATGTGTGTTTGTGTGCTGTACAGTAAATGGACCATCAATATCATATTGCTCATGGTCAAGTTCATCGTCATTTTGTTGATTAAAACAGATAAAATGTATTATTTCAGAAATGTATTCGTTCTTTGTAACCGGCTTTTATTATAAGTGTGACTTCGTTAGAAATGGTCGTCAAATTTCATGTTTCTCTAGTCAAATTACAATTTTAGCTAAATAAATTATATATTTGACGATTTAATGGGGTTTTGATATGGAAACCGGCGTACTTGTATGTCAATTTATTTTTATATAAACAATAACAAACCTTGAACTTCTGTGTTAGTTTTTACTTTATATCAAATCGTGTGGAGTTTTGTTGCTGTACTTCTGTACATATGCACATTTTTCTGTGTGATTGTTTATATTTTGGCTGTTTCTACCAAAATATTCGATTTTGTCGTAGGTCAGTACTGTGCGCTATAACATTCGGCAATTATTGTTGCTGTTGGAATAAAATCATTGAGAATTTATCAGTTCTATATACATATTGGAACTTTAATATGCTGTTAATTAACCATCCTTACATGAACAAATAAATTATACATTTATTTTGTTTTATGCGTCTTGATGGCTTCGATAATTGAAGCTCAACTGAGGCATACATAAAACATGTAGATAAATTAACCTATTGATTATTGTACTTTTCAGTCGATGCATTGGTTTAAGGTTCGGAGACATATTGATAGATAAATATCTTTGATAACGAAATCCACGTCAACGAAAGTAGTATAGAACTAACCTTTCACCTTCTTCCATTTGCTTAAAAAATACCCAAGTCAACAAATCTAATTGCCGGTAAAGATTCACGTTTGTTTGGCTTTTTTCTGTTACATGATTCAGATCAGAACTGTTTGAAACTGGTAATTTTGTTATCACACCCATAGGTATTTTATCGATTTCATTTGCCTTATGAAAAGGTGTATATTTTTCGCAATAAGAAAGTCCTTTTACGGCTACTTGAGTGTTGCATTAATCCTGCATCACTAACGCTAAAGTTTAACATATGATTACTTACCATGGGTCCATTGGACCCACATCTTTAAGACTCTATTTATAGCATACTCCTAGTACTTAAAACCTCCTAGTAAATAAATTTATATATTTTTATAAAATTCAATTAAATCAAAATTATAAATTTTAAAATAAAACATCAAATTTTATTCATAGCCGTTTTACATAAATAATAATAAAACAATCCATTGTATCACATAAAAAAAATAAAGGTTAACTGGTTCGAAAAATTCATTCAGTGCCTAATTTTTTCAGACAGTATCCAAAAGAATGGTGATTTTGAGTTCCAAATAGATTACCAAAACATAATTTAGTAAACTATTAATTCGTTAAGAATATGAAATATTTCTTATAGCGTTGACCGAAAAGATTACATATGAATCGGTTTCTGAATCGGTTAACACTAAATACTAACGTGGGTCCAACAGACCCAGACACTTTTGATAAGAAGTACTGTTCTCTCTTCGACCTACCAAACACAACGAATTTTTGTTTTTAATAAGGGGAATCCATTAAATTAAAAATACATTTGATGTGAAGTTGGTTACAATTATTTAACGTGCGATTTTTTAAATGTCATTCTAAATTGGGTCCATTGGACCCATGCGTTAGAGATGCAGGGTTAAACAAATCTATTAGAATGTTGCAACATAGATAATTTAAATTTTTACTTTCCGGCCAATAATAGAACATTGAAAAGTATTGTTTGTTTGTTAATTATCTTTGCAATCTGTTTTGGGGCTCAAGGCACTCTTAGTTCTTTCGCGGTTCGCTTCCTTACATTTAAGTAAAACCATCTGCTTATAGTACCGACATGGAACATGGGTTTTCCTATCGTAATCAAATGGTGATAAGTCAATTTTGCATCATGCAATTTTCAGTATTTGAACCTGGTACCTTCCAATCATATTCCTGTAGCTTTAACCTCATCACTATTTGGTTAGATCAAGTTTTTGTTTGAAAAATAACCATCTTAGCCAAGTCAATAATTTTACTATGAATGCTTTCGCTTTGAGGAAACAATTTTTCATATTTGGAAATCTGTTTAAAACCTTTTTCTTTGATTCATTTCCGGTACATAATCCAACACGATTCCTGCAGCGTTTAGTGGTGTCCACAAGTGGGGTTTCGAGAGATTGATTTAATAATAAAATTCTATTTTTGTAATTCGCATTTGTATTCATCATTTACGTAATTCCACAAACAAGTAATTACGTAAATGAATACAAACCCCTGGGAAGTAAATTAATTTCCAGGAGTTTGTGTCCAAAAATATAAAGATAAATAATTAAAACTAAATTCAATGTAAAAGACAAAAATCTAGATCACGTGCCGATTGAATGGAGCCAGGAGATCCCAGATCCTAATAGTGGCTCAAATCACCTCGATCCAGTGTACTCGGTTGCAGTTCTTTGAAATCATACACTTTTCTTAGCAGTAAACTGTAATTTACTCATCCCAACTCAACTTCTCATGATTTAGGTATCTATGTTGGTAGTTAATGGTTATTCTCGTCAAAAAGTGATTCTTTACAAAATAATCTAAAAGTTATTTATAAAATGTGCAAACTAGCACCATATCGGATTATTTTTACACTTAAGTGATCTCCAAAGTATTTTGTAATAAATAATATTTCTGCTTGTTATTACAAATGCTCGTGGTTCAATTTATTTAATTCCGCTTGACTTCACTTACTCGACTTACTAAATGGTAACTCTCACAATTGTTTTATTGGGTATCCTAGAACAAATTATTTTGTTTGTGATATTGAATTAATGGTGCTAAGTGGACATTTTTGTTGATATACCGGTATTTTTTTTAGGGCTTTTACAGGTCTTTTTTGGCCGGTACCGTGTCAACAATCTGACTCCAACTGTTTCGATCACTAGCTAGTTCTTCATACTGTTCCAGGCGCCGTGAAGCCATCGTCGCCGACAGCGACCTTTTCACCTCCCGAAGGGCGACTCCTTCAAAGAACGCTGGATCATTCGGTTCGAACAGAGCCAATGCACTCGCTGTCCTTTGATTTCATACACGATATCAGGAATTTTCATTAAATACCTGATCTCGTGATTGCAACAAACTCGGTATGTGCCATCAACGTCGCGTTTTGGGCCATATATCACACGCATGATTCTTCTCTCGAATGTTAGAAGCCATCTTACGTTTAAGCCATCTTACGTTTTCTCACATCCATACATGACAACGGACCTGATCAACACTCTGTACAGTTTCAACTTATCTGTATTGGCAAGCTATTTTGATTTAAAAAGTGAACGTAGAAGATATAAAGCACGATTGCCAGCGGCAAGGAGAACCTTAATATCCTCTCCCACACTATTATCGTGAGTAATGAGAGATCCAAAATACTTGAATCTCATTACTCCTTCAAACTACTGAAATCATTTACGTCTTGGTCTCGAAAACTAGAGATCAAATATTTGGATTTGGACTCGTTGATGTTGAGACCAACGGAAGCTGAAAACTGTTCCAGTGGATCATGTATCTCTTTCACCCCGTTGCCATTTAGTCCAATCACACAAATATCATCTGCATATGAGATATATTCGAAATAGAAGAGAAATCATGAATCCCAAAAGATCATTGGTATTTTTATTTCGTAGATTGCGAAACAATATTCAGTTGTGATAAATCATATACGCGAACACCAATTTACTCATTCCCTTCGTACAAACTCATCATTTGCTCCATATTATATATTTTTGTATATATTTATTATATGCACATAAACCACTTTGCAAGAATAATTTTCTAATTCAATTCAAATGTATAAACAATAACAAACCTTGAACTTCTTTGAATGTTTTCGTATTATTTTATCAGTTAGTATATAAGTATTGTTGTTGATTACTTAAGTACATATATATAGTATGTAAAAATGTAAGAATTATACGTAAATACATTAATTAGTAGTGGTAGTCAATGTAGTCAATAATAATAAATTAATAAGAATCACAGACACGTGAAATAGTTTTATTTCGTTGCATTACATTTACAAGTTGGTTACATTGTTACATTTAGGATGAAGAATACAAAGATTTTTGATGACCTAAAATGGTAATTCTTACGACAACTTTATTTCGTTGTTAAAACTTGATTGAAAATAGACGTTAAGTTATTGAAAATTACTTTAACATAAGACTTTGTTTGCAATGCAATGTAAAATAATTTAAAGATCGGTGAATGTCTTATAATTAATGAAGAAACCTGCAGTTAGTTTGTGTCTCTATTATATGCTATATGTATGTCCGATTTACCTATAGTACTGACATAGAAGATAGGATATCGAGTAAAATATGTTCCAAAGTCGAACGTTGAGCTAGAGGTAATGTTAATGATTCATGGTCAGACAGTCTCACTATTTTCAATATATCTACTCCAAAAATTATCTGGTCACTGCAAAGCTACGATGCTGTAATGCATGGCGTGAACATTTTTCGGACCTATTTAATGTTCTACATGTATCACAAGTTGTATTTGACTACCCTCAAATACAGACCGCAGAGATGTTCATTGAGGATCCATCACCAGGAGTTGATTGCATTAATTCAGAGCTCTTGAATTGGCGGAGAAAATTATTGGTGACTACCAAGAAGGATTCCGTCCGAATCGATCAGTTACTGATCAAGTTTTTTCGCTACGGATGATTCCTTCCAATTACTACAAAACATGTTAAAGTTGAGAATAGGCTATCGAGAACTTTTGCAATAACTTCCGGTGTTCGACAAGGCGATGCGCTGTCCTCGATACTTTTTAATCTCATGTCCGATAATCCAATTAACTTTTAGAATATGCAGATGATATCTGTGGGATTGGATTAAATGGCAACGAAGTGAAAGAGATTTGGCATTTTCTGGTTGCCTGCAACAGTATGAAGAGCTGATTGTTGACACAACACGGGCCAATAATGGCCGTCAAAAAAAACGTATTATACAAATATTTGCTCATTTAATCCAAATTTTTGTGATTGTATAAGCCCCAACTGGGTTCAGAATTATTGATAATATATTTCACTTGATATTTGAATGGAGTTTAATTATATTTGTAATCAAATGCCTTTAGAGTCACATATTGTCGTGTACTCTACGTATTTAATTTTTTAAATTTATACATGTTATTTATCATGTATGTTTGGTTTATCATTTTCTATTTATAGGTTTGCAAGTTCATTGCATTAATTAGAAGTAGAACAATTGAGCATTTTGGGTAATTGTAGTATTGAGCTATAAATCAATTAAAATTTTTAATATTTGAGAAGCATGATTTATCTCTCAAATTTACGATTCACATGAAACTATGTTTAAAGGGTTTTTGGTAGAGTGAAACACTTAACAGAATTGAAAGTAAACATACGTTTGTGAAGTGAGCAATTAACCAACAAAGAAAAAACTCACAGATGTGTGACGATAAATTTGACTTTAATAATTGTGATGAGAAAATCATGTAATATCCGAAAATCGATCACAGCTTTTATTTCTAAGTAGCGAAAAATTTAACTTTTGCTTCTTAACGACCAACAAATAATTAAGCGAGATGAGATATATAGTGTGTTATTGATCATTCCACCATCACCAATTGAGACAGAAAAATTAAATGCCTTGAGTTATTATTCGGAAATAATCGATTTTTAATTTAACAAATAATCGTTTTTTTTATTTATCGCATAAATAAATAATTTTTACGAGAAATTTTAAACCAAAATTCTCGCATTCTCATTTATCCAGAAATCATAAACCAATTTAAAAAGCAGCTAAATTTATAATATCGATTCGTCCTCAGTTCAAAATTATTACATTTGTTTAATGTACTATTAGGATTAAAGATATAATTATATATATAGTGACTGAAGCAGTTCCATTTTTAATGTTGCTAAATTATTCAGGCCGAAAGATTTCTTTAATTTATGTTTCTGGTGTTTTTATCATAAATAACATTTTATTTAAATTATATTTGCAGATACCAAATAATTGAAGTCATCGCTATTAGAAACAGGATTTACAATAAATGTTACAAAGGACACATAAATGTGATTTACTCAAAGGCTTTCTAATTTAAATGAGTAAAATTGCAGGCTTCAAATTACAATGGATGACGTATAAAACTAAAATGAAACCGTTTTAATTTATTTTTTTTGAATAATATAAAAAAATTTGCGCTTGAAATAATAGTAATAATAATTAATAAATAATTATAAGAATATAATAAGGATAATAATAGTAATAAGTTAAAAGAAGGACAAAATCAATATAACAAATTAAAAAATAAGAATACCAAACTAAGTTTATTGTAGGCTTAGAGATTTTTTTAAGTTGTGGTTTAGTTTAGAGATTAGTTGTTTTACATATTTTTTTTTGTTTACCCGTCAATAAACCAAGACAAATTTTTTACCAATGAATTTTTTACTTATGCCTCGTGGAAATATCAAATTGGAAACAGCAACAACGCCAACCACACCAACAGCAAATAATATGAAGCTAACAAATGGCAGTGAAAAACCATTTGTATGTGATATATGTGAAAAACAATTTCGTCAATTGAGCACATTGACAAATCATAAAAAAATTCATACCGGCGAAAAACCATTTAAATGTAATATATGTGAAAAATATTTTCGCCAATCGTCAACGCTGACGAATCATGTTAAAATTCATACAGGTGAAAAACCATTTAATTGTACATTTTGTGGCAAACAATTTCGACAATTGAGTACATTAACAAATCATTTAAAAATACATACGGGCGAAAAACCGTTCGAGTGTGCCGTATGTAAAAAACAATTTCGCCAATCGAGCACACTAAATAATCACATAAAAATTCATGCTGGTGATAAACTTTATATGTGATGATTATAAAGAGTTTTTGTTTAATTAATTAAATTACAAATTATTCGGTTTAAAAAAAAAAGAAAAAAGTTTTTTTTTTTATTTTAACTTTTTGAAAATTTTAATTTTTTGCGAATGTAATTAGTTTTTATATATAAATTGTTAATGTACTTAATTATTGTTTTTTTTTTGTAATTTCTTTTCTATATGAATATATTTTATAAGTCTTGTGTGTTTTTTCCTTTATTTTTTAATTTAATTTTCAATATTTAATTGAAATTTAAAAATATATTTTTATGTAAATATAAAATAATGTAACTTTAAACAAACAAAAATAAAATTTTGTTTTTGTCTCTTTTTTTATACATATATTTTGCTCTTCTTTCTCTTTTTGTTAAAAAAAAATAAATTTAAAAATATATATTTAAATATAAAAAATAATAAAATTATATATAAAAAAAAGAATTTTTAGAAATTATCTAAATAAAATTTATAGTAGTTCTCTGTTCATACAAAAATTTAAAAAAAGGAAGAATGTGATGAATTTTTTAAAAAATAATTAGGATAAAAAATTATAAATTCCAATTTTTTTTAATTTTATAATTTTTATAGCAATGGAATGGTTTGTAAATTTTGTTTGATTTTTTTTTTAAATTTGGACATTTGACACAGGGTATTGCAAGATAGATTTAAGATCTATTTGTAAAAATTAAAAAAAAAATACATTTTTTAAAAATGAGTTTGAATGTGGGATGTTGGGTTGGTTGTTTACCAAAAACATTTTAGATTTTGAGTTTTTAACGTTATGCACGAGATTTAGTTGTTTTTATTTCTCTCTCAGTTGTAAATAGATTTAAATTTAACTAGGGACGCCGTCTGAGGTTTTGTTTTGGTGGTATTTTAAAAGATAGGTTTAACAAATTTTGATGGGAAATAGGTAAAACGTGTTGTATCAACAAGCAAGTGTTTCCATTTTTGGTTTGCTCTCGTAACAACTTCTTACAAGTTTGCACTAAATTGACTACTAAAATAGAGGTCATTCTTTTTGCAAACTATTTTGGAAGTTGACACTTTTCTTTTTAATATACTCGTTCTGGTTCCATCAAAATATCTTTTCTCTTTTAAGTAAAATATTTTTTAAATAAATCTAACAAAAATAAAATTTAAAAGTTGCCTTACTGTGCGTAATTCTCTACAAATAATAATAAATTATAAAATCTCGTGTTAATACATTTATAATATAGTTTTGTGTTATAAAATTTTTTTTAAATAAAACAACGATTAAATTTTCTATTATTTCAATAATTTTTTTTTATTTAAATATAATTTTTATTTTTAAAGTAAATAAAATAAATTATAAAAATAAAATTGATTTGAATAGACTGAGTCTTAATTGAACCGTGATCTACTATAACTACTACTGCATACTACTAAAAAATGATGATTTGAGGAACGTGAAATAACACACAACACATACACATTGAACAAATAATAAATTATAATAATAAATAATAAAACATAAATATAATATTGATTTATAAATGTGAAACAAACAACTATTATAATTATATTATATTTACTCAAAAAAAAAAGAAAAAATACTTACAGGGCCATATTTAGATATTTAAGTAAGAAATTAAATTTAAATTAAAAATAAATTCAAAATTACAATTGTATTAAAAACTATTTAAAATTGAAAGATAAATTTTGAAACAAAAAAAAAATCACAAAAATGTATAAACAAACAAAAAAAAATTATAAATATATTTAATGTTTTATAAAAAATATAAAAAACAAAAGAAAAATACAAATTTTATTTTATTATTGATTATTTTTGATTTTTTATATATTATTATTATATTCGATTAATAATTATTAGCAGACACAACAAAATCATATGTTTATTATTTTTTTTTACCAAAAAAAATAAAAATTAATTTTCGATTTATAATTTATTTCAATCATTAAGTATATACATATAAACAAATTATATATATATATATAAATAAATATATATTATATATATTAGAATTTTATTTTTTTTAAAAAATAATTAAAATAAATAATAAAAAAACTCAAATTTCAATTATAATAAAACCACAAAAAAAAAAAGAGAATATAATTTTAAATTAAAATTATAAAATTAAAAAATAATAAAGGTATATATATTTAAAAAACAAAACCTATTGATTATTATTATTATTATCATTATAAATATATATAAATATAACATGCAGACAGACAAGCGAGTCTTAATGATTGAAATGTTTAATAATTTCAATATAAACAAAAACAAAAATATATGAAAAATTTGTTTATTTTTCAAAACATATTTTAAAAAAAAAACATTAAAAAAAAATCAAATAAAATACAAAAAAAAATGAAAAAGGCAAAAAATATTTAAATAAATTATTGCTCTTTCTTTTTATTGGTTGATTCCTTATTTTATTCCTCAATCCCATTTCAAATATGTATGTAATTGATTCTTCAATGTGCAATTGGAGTCTTGATTTAAAACAATGAATACAATACCCCCTGAAATTAGCCCGAAATTTGGTTATTGTTAATTGTAACAATAATTAACTATAATTATTTGTATGTTCATAATTAGTATATAACTCGCATTATTATTATTTTATGCTTTACAGGCCCGTACCGTGTCAACAATCTGATTACACGGTTTCGACCACGAGCCAGCTCTTTATACTCTTGTAGGTAATTAAAAATTGCCTGATCGCTTTTTACGCCGTGAAGCTATCGTCGACGAAAGCGCCCTCTTCGACTACCGAAAGGCGATTTTCCTTCGATTCGGCTCACTGTTCTTTGATTTCATGCACTATTCATTCGCATTAAATTTCTGATCTCGTGATTGAAAATATTTCGGTTATGTGCCATCAACTTCGCGTTTTGGGCCATATATCACACGAATGATTCTTCTCTCGAATGTTAGAAGCCACCTTTCAAGTAAAGTTGAACTCTCACATAAATCCGTGCTGTTATGAAAATAAAAAGGAAAATCGAATCGAATTTTTCCGATTTCCGAAAAAATCCGACTGCTATTTAGTTGTCGTATTTTCTTTTCCATTGATCGTATTAAGCAAACGGTTATCGCAATTTTAAGAAATTATATTCTTCGAACGGATCGGATTTTTCCGTTAGCAAAAAATTATAAGTCGGATATATTTCTTAATAAACTCACTGGTGTACATTGCGAGATGTTTCGTAATACTTGGTCAAAATCATCCGTAGCGAGAAAACTTAATCAGTGACTGATCGATTTCTCGACGGAATCCTCCTTGGTAGTCACCGATATTTGCCTCCCCCAGGAGTAATTATTCCGAAGATAATGTACGACAGTAACTGGTATGCTGTGCAAAGGAGAGCTATAAAGCGATAATTTTCGCATTTCAAGCGATCACCCTTCCATTCTTCAGGCATAATTTCATTTCGCCATCTAATCAAATGATGTTGAAAAGACGGCCCCATACGATGGATCGTCAATAAACATCTCTGTGGTCTGTATTTAAGGGTATTCAAATTTCGGTTCGATTCTCCTTTTTCGGTCGCAGTTTCTTGTTGGGAGTACGAACCTTTATTATTATATAAGTCGGTCTAATTTCTGTCAGCTATAGCATTAAAGTTACCAATCTAACATCGTGTCCAGATATAGAGTCAATCAGATTATCCAAATTAATTGTAAAATGAGTCTATCTTGGGGTTGGCTTACATCAGTGGGCGCATGTACACAGACAATTGACAGGTTGGCTACTTGGAAATCCAACACAGCGATTCGTCCCTGTGACACAATTAGAAATCCAACTTCAAGATTTCCGTGATCATCTCCACTGTGTAGCAATGTATAGCTTTGGAACACATGGTCTCTACCGAGTTTCTTGGGGCGCTACGAATTCCACTCGGAGACTCTTTCATATATGAGATGAGACCGTCAATCGCAGTTTTCTTAGTGACTGCACGTTCCACGCACCGATCATCAATCTCGTTTCCGTTTACTTAAGTGGGAGTCATTTTCGTTTTGGCGGTAGCCGATTTTTTTTGTATGTTGACATTTTTAGCATTTGTTGTATTTTACGGATGCAGGTGGTCAGCCCAACGATCCATTCATATATAGTCACCTCCTACGACAAGGTTTGGGGTCTATTATGAAATATTCGACGCGCGTATTTTTTCGACGACAACGTCGAAAATAGCTATTATGAATTATTCGACAACGTCGAAAATATGAATCTCACAAAAAGTTTAATTAATATTATAAATATATGTACATTTAGTTTAGATTACAAATATATCTAAACTAAAGTAATATTTATTTATTTTAATATTTATTAATTATATTGCACTTTTTTTTACTATTAAACATTTACGTTCGCCATCTTAATAGCTGTCGTATACTATTCGTTTTTATCTAAACAAATACGAGTCGTATCTTTTCGTTTTTTCATAATAGCATTCATTCGACGATGTCGAGAAAAAAAAACGCGCGTCGAATATTTTATAATAGACCCCAGCTGTGGTGGTATTCTATGGGATACAAATGTATCTAAAAATATTGTTATAAACGGTTTACATGGCACAGTATGAAATAATTTCTATTACCCGAAATTAAGTTAATTCGTCTGAAGTCATACTAGATATGGGTTGCACAATACGAAATGGTATGGATTATGTATGTTAGGTAATCTAAATGTTCTCTAAAACAACATTCAAGAAATGTTTAATTCCCAGTCCGTTGAATATTTTTAACAGACTCATAACATTGAGTATAGGCTTTATTTGACAACACATTTTACAGCTGATCGTTGCTTTTTCTCTAGTCTGCTTTGACATTTCATTATTGATAGACTTACATCAGAGCAACGCATGCAAATTGGTTGATGCACAAATTGATTATGATGTTGAATTTCCATTCAAAATTTTTCTCTCCAATGAAGACCATTTTCGGTGGAATTGGTACGTAAATAAGCAGAATTTGTGCATTTGGAATAAGGATAATCCACAAGCTTTTGTCGAAAAGTTAGTCCTCGGAATCACCATTACATCCACAAAAAATTACTGTTTGATGCGTTTTAAGGACTGGCAGAGCCATTGGTTCATATGTCTTCAAAAACAATGATAGTCAGAATGCTACTGTCAATGATAAGTGGTATAGGGACATGATTAGAAAATTTTTCGTACCTCGATTAGCTGGCGTTAATCTTGCTGACATGTGGTTCTACAGGACGGAGCCACATACAACACAGCGCCCGCTTCAATTGATTTACTCAAAGAAACTTGATGAAAGAATAATTTCGCGTAGTGGATGATTTTCTTTACAATCATCGTTCTATATGACACAATCAAAACGTTGGAGTTTACTATATCGTAGCGTAAGAGCTTCTATGAGATTTTTATAAAAACAAGTTCATGTGCGTACATTAGAGAATTTTCAATGTCATCCAGTGGGACTATGGTACTGTTTAATCGTAGTAATGATTGATTGTGAAACACGATACAAATGGGATGTCGATTCTGTATCATAATATCTCTCCACCCGACTCATGTGATTTTATTAAACTAAAAAAAATTAAACTTTCAGTTGTTATCTCTAATTCAAAACCTATCAGAGAGAGTATTTTTTGAATGATTTGCTGAACTTTAAATGCTGAACACACTAGCGAATCTTTAAAATTTGATCTAAATCTTTCAAACTATTGGCAAAATTTACTATCGATTTTCGAATATATTGAAGTTAAGTAATGATAACGAATTTACGAATGGTACAGCAGTTTTCATGCTCTACAAAATTTTTTAAATTCTATCCTCCATACTATCTTCCCAAGAGCCAAATGGACGACTTGGTTTAGACACTTGTAGCGCTTTCAAAACTTCTCTAAAGTTTTAACCTCTTTGTAGCGCTTTCAAAGCTTCTCTAAAGTTTTTACCTCTTTAGTTTAGTATGCTTAGTATTCCTTTGTAACTTAACTCACATAAAATTAACTAACAACACTAACATCTAAGGTAAAAAATGGTATGTAGGTTTTTTTTGCTCTGGAAATGTATTACTGGATCAATAGTGTATATGTTACGGTTAAAGCCCGAAATGCGGCGAATGTCCGAATTTACCGGTAAATGTCCGAATTTACAAAAATGTATGTTCAATCTACGTTTACCTACAAATTTAGACTATATTCACATTAACTCTTTAATTATTTTTATTAAAAAATAGTTTCGTAGCAGACCCTAGAATGATTTCGTAGTAGACCCTAGAATGATTTCCTATAATTGTAAAGGTTAACGACTTCGCTAGCTCTCACGGGCACGCGGGAGGTCGCTGCGCTCCCCCCGCTTATCCCTCCGAGGAGCTTTAGATTTCAACTTCGGGGGACGTAGGAGCCGGGATAAGCAAACATGTCGCACTGCGTGCCGCATGTAGGAACGGATTATATAGAATCTATTAATGGATTTCGGTACACTTCGGTTCACATTTTTTGTAAATTCGGACATTTACCGGTAAATTTGGTCATTCGCCGATTTCGGGCTTTAACCGTAACATATACACTCGGTAATGGCAAAAATACACTGTCCATGTAATATCGCGCTTTTCGTTATTTCTTCACCAACCTTAAGGTTCTATGTTTAAATTCTTATGAATCCTTATGTACCATGGAACATTACTGTAGCACGAAGAATGGTCAATCTTTATTTCCGTTTTTTCTACATCCTCACAACTTATTCCTTAAGTCCCTATAAGAGTCAGTACTTATTGGTACAGTAAAAATGTGCTTTTGACTTACAATTGGAGAGTTTTCTTTCAAGAGCCCGTAGTGTCCCGAATACTTAACATTAGTCACGAATAGCAATAGATACCAAGTTAAGCTCATTTCACAAATTTTTTGCCATCTTTTAAGAGGGGATCGCATTATATATTACGTTTTCGTGGAAATGAATCTGATCTTTTGTACTGCAAAATAGGTGGCTTACTCCAGAAGCATTTAAATGTATCTTCTTGTTCAATTTTTTAGAATTGATCTTAAATTTATAAATTGGCGTGCCATCCAGGGGTTTAACTTTTATTTGTTGTGACTATTCCATATATAGTTATGATAGATAATTTGCTGTACTGTTTCAGTACTACGAATGGGTTGTATAACATAACCGACGTTCAACAAGCATGACCAGGTTTCGCAATTATCTATAAGAATACTTTATAGAGACTGCCAATCTAGATCTTGATCATTGATTGATGATCTAGAGTTATAATAACTTGTTGAAATTCATATTAAGAATTTCTCTAATGTGTGACTTATTCCACTTTTAAATTCAATCAAATAAAATTTGATATTATAAGTTCAAAAAATATTCCTTATAGTGGATTTTTATTTTTATATTATAAATATATTTCGGCAATCAAGTTGCCATCTTCAGTATTTATCATGAACTCATGATAAATACTGAAGATGGCAACTTGATTGCCGAAATATATTTATAATATAAAAATAAAAATCCACTATAAGGAATATTTTTTGAACTTATAATATCAAATTTTATTTGATTGAATTATAATAACTACCGTATCTTAGTCTTAGGATAAGTTTAGTACTTAATTTTACAATATACGTCCATTTTATCGTCATTTGAACGATTGACTCAAAACACAAATTTGAGTAGCTAAGCACACGTTCTTACAAATTTTGAGAAACGGTTCTCTATTCTCATAACCATCCAAACGCAGGAAACCAACATTTCACTTATATAATTACTTTATTTCATTTAAAGTTAATTTTATAGATAGTTAGAACACTGACTTGATTTATAGTTAATCACATCAAATGTATCGCGACAAATGAAATGCCACTCCTTAGAACAGTTGTTATCATTCCATAGATTTTCAGATGTGCCTATTTCGGCCACTAAACAATTTTCGCTTTTACTTCCATCTGGTCTTTTAGGCAACCACCGATCATATACAATTGACAGCCCTGTAGACATCCAAAAAAACTTCCCTTCACTACCCTGATCGGTCCCACTGGTCCAGTAATGAGACATTTGTCTGGTACTATTCTTCTTATTAAATGTATTTATTAAATTTACAACGCGATTATGTTCATCTTCGGTCGTAATATCGATAAGATGCATGCCCCTAGTAGCACAGAATCGGTAGGATTTGTACCAGTTGTACTTTTCGGGGGCACTTAAGTAGTATCTTGTATTGTCAATGTTGAAGAACTGGCCACTATTAACAGTAGTTATAACTATCAACAATATATTCAGCGTCAACATAATATTCATTATTATAAAGTTAGTAATTTAAACGAAACTGATTATAATTTGCTAAAATGTAGTCCTTTATATAGTGCTGCATGATTTGATTTCGATTGACTAGTAATCAGCAGTTTGTTAATTATTCATGTAATTATAATCAAAAATTCCTAGAATTAAAAATTTTAAAATGCTAAATTTTTATCGCAAACAATTTGTTTTACTTGGAATAATGAAATACCTTGTAGGCCGAGATAATGCCAATAGCGACTAAATAATTCTCATGAAATCTTTATCTTCTAAGCCGATTGCAGAACCAAAACTTCACGATAAATCATTCAATAATCGCTAAATCACCTTAATAGGTTGTGAAGACTTGAAATTTCACCACAGAAACCATAGCAGGTTGCTATATATATGTTATGTTTATTTTTTATCTTTTCAATCTAGAGCTCAAGGCACTCCCAATTCTTTCGCGGCCCACTTATTTACATCCCTTTACAACCAAATCGTGGAAGTACGGATGGATATAGGTCCGATTTACGTAGAACAATCTGCACATTGCATAGCTCCATGCCAGTTTATAGTACTGAAATGGAAGATCGGTTGGCCCATGATTTCTGCACTCCAAAAGGGGGCCATAGATGTTTTAATTCACACCACCGATCATAATTAGATGGTGAAAAATCCTCATTGCATCTCGCTCCTATCGGAATTCGAACCTGTTACTTCCCGCTCCAACTGCCGCAGCTTTAACCACTGGGCCATTTGGTCGGTCAAGTTAGCTATATATGAATCGCTGTGCATTCGTAAAAGTTACCAGGCAAAAGTTTCAACAAAATTTAAAACAAATTTGGATAGCGGCCAATAAGTGCCATTTGCATATACTTTAACACCTCGGTCAATTGACAAGCGGTACAAATACTTACTTGCAAGTTCATGTGTCATCAACAAATTTATGTTATTAAAACGTAACTAAACTCATTGAATACCACACTTAGCTTCGTTGTACTGAATGCTTACACTCCATGATGAAATATGAAGCTTCTAAATGATCTGCGTCTCTTCCAAAAGCGATTTTCGATTGCTCGTAATCTGTTCAAAGTACATACTTTTGTTAAATGATGACACCAATAATCCTAGGTAATTTTCGAAATGATAAGTAAAGCCTAGGATTCAATATAATTTTACGAATATTTCGTTTTATTTGTCGTTTTTATCGGATATCATCCGCGCTTTGATATATCTACGATTTTAGAATTTTTTGTTGTTTGCGGTTTTTACAGGCCATTGTTGGCCCATACCGTGTCAACAATCTGACTCCAACGGTTTCGATCACGAGCCAGCTCTTCATACTGTTATAAGCAACCTTCATACTGTTATAGCCGTAGAGCCATTATCGCCGACAGCGCCCTCTTCGACTACCGAACGGCGAATCTCCTTTCGCTGTATCATTCGGTTCGGATCAGCACGCTGAATGTGAACGATTTTAGTTAGAATAAATATACATAATATAAAAATCTATTAGATAAGAACGAAGTGGTTTTGATATGAGGATATAACTAAACATTAAAGAAAATTACTGGCCAATCGTTGACTTTCGGAGCGGCGAAGTTAATCTGGGTTAATCGGTTCTTTAACTGATTTCTTTCCTTTTGTTGGTCGTGTTGTTTGCGCTTCGTCATACTGCGACATCAGTTTCGGGCCCAAACATCAGAGTTTTCAGATAGTACTCTAGTCTTGCGTTTAATACTACTTGTGTCAGGATGTAGACAATCAAAATACGTCCCTATTCGACGGTTGAAAAACAGTTTGGCTGGACTTTTGCCAGTACTAGTTGATGGCGTCGCATGGTAATGCTGCAGTAATGTTGCCAATCGTTTACGATATCACCGCTTGGTTCTTTCAAATAATCTTTTGTAGACCGTACCATTCGCTCTTCTTGTCCATTTGACGGGGGATGAAAAGGAGCGACACATGTGTGGCGGATTCCGCAAAATATGGAATAACCCCTGAAATTTCCCGAAGCAAATTTTCAATAAATCTTTGAAAAATACCTGGTGCCGTTGCGACTCCGAACTGGAGGCTCTTCACCTTAAAAGCTCCTTCATGAGTTGCGATGGTTACCATGGCCGTGTTATTGTCAACGGTGAGTTGCTGGTAGGCTTGGGCCAAATCCAGCTTCGCAAATATCGATTCTCTAATCGTAGATAGCAAATGGGTTGCTGACGAAATTGGAAAAGCTTTGTTAACGGTTGACTTATGTTACCCGTAAATCCGTACTCATCCGTCAGATTTTATCACTAGGACAATCGGTGTCGCCCAATCAATGCAATCCACAGACTCTGAAATTCTCTAGTCTAACACCTTTTGTAGTTTCACTTCGATTGGTCCACGTAGACAGAGTAGTACTCGTCGACGCGGTATACAAATTGGTACGATGGTTGGATCCAATTTCAATAAAACGGGTGGACCCGCCGAATTATCCAAGCTTATTGGAATTTAAATGTTGATAATTATCCATTATCCTAGAGGCTCGAACCAGTCGACGCCCAAAATGTTGGTTCTATTTCCGGTGGTCACGAATAGTGGCTTGTTGTCAACAAAGCGCCCATTATATTCGACATCAACTTGAATACGACCAAGAATTTGTATCGGATTCTGTTGAAAATCATTTAATTGTAAAGCAGATTGCTATAGACGAACGGTCCGTTCCGATATATAATTGTGTATCTGGATCCCGAGTCTACTTCAAACTTGCACAGTACTTTGTTGATTATCCATCCTCATCTCCTTCGACACGGAGATCTGCTTGACATAGTTTTTGTACCGCATACTCTTATTAGAGTTCCTTTTGTTATTATTGCTGTTGATAGCATGAGTCCTACCGATGAGTCCATAGAATGCACAAGTATGGAACTTCTATGTTTGCAGGTTGTTCGCAAATGTTTTCCCCCGCAGCTCTCACATTGTTCATAGTAATTGACCCTCGTGGAATGAGCGGCACGAGCAGTACCGGATTTGTGATGCGATTGCAGAACAAATTTCACATGACTGGACTGCTGTTGGGAATTGGTGATAGCTTTGTGTAACGTCAAGATCTTCTCCGCTAGGAATTGTTGTTGCAAGGCAGAATTGCGAATTCCACAAACGATTGTATCGCAAAGCATGCGGTCGAAACTTTCAGATGGAAAATTACTCTCTTTCAGTAAACGACGAAGCTCGGCGATATAGTCAGCGACTTTATCTTCCGCAATTTGCTCTCGTTTGACGAATTTAGATGATGCAGCAATCGAAGTGGAGGAAAATGGTTAGTAAGGCGCTTAATAATATCTTTATAAACTATCTCACTAACCTTTTGAGGAGCTATAAGAGATTCTAGCAGTTCAAATGTTATTCCTGTACATAGCGTCAAGAAAATCGCACGATTTTTTGTTGCATCCACGATATCGTTTGCTTCGAAATATAAGTTAAAACGACGGCAATACCCTTTCAGTATTATTCTATAATTCGTTATTAGTTGTTATCAGGTGGACTATTGTCAATGGAATGGACAAATTGTCTCGGATTAGAGTGATATGGTTTTGACATGCGAATGTCATAAGTAAAATCTAGAGTAAATTATTGGGCAATCATTCCGTTGCAAGTATCCGTATATTATATGAAAAACTTACCCCAGGATGGATATACGGGTACATGCAACGGAACGAATTTCAAATGATTTTCTCTAGAGCTTAATTATGATTTTGTTCGATAAACTAATCAATACCTGGACTGGGCTAACTTCACCTGGGGGTATGTGGGTTTTTATTATATTAGTGTTGCCATATGATTTCTTTAACTATCTGAAATAGAATTCCGCGATAACTTCACACACATTAATTGAGTTTCTTTTTGAGATCAGAACGTGGTTACCTTTAAATAAATTTGAAACCGTTTGTGCATTTATGTTAAACAATTGATCGTTTAAAACCATGATAATAGACTTATCCTTATTTTCAATTAAACGATCTTCCTTCCAAAAAGAGCATTGTGAAAAGATGAATCTGAAAGGGAGATCTCAAAAATGATATTAATTCATCAAAATAGAAAAAATTTCATTCATCATTTATAGTTCAAGAACATTGACAATACAATATAATCTTTAGAGATATGGTATTTCGAGATTATTTCTAAGATCTTAAGTGAAAAAGGTCAAACAGGAAATAACCTTCAAAATAATATTTCTTTTCTGTATATGGATTTCAACGTCTTATTTTCTTATACCTACGTTTACAAAAGAAAGGGATTTCAGCTTGACTTAATTAAAATAGTTTTTTGATTGCAAGTAGTGAAAATTGGTACGTACGCTTAAATGAAGGTCTGCACTTGTTTCTGGTCCACATACATACTTATCTCAAATATCATATGAATAACATAAATTATTTTACGACGATATTCCCTTAGGAGTATAGCGTACAATTTTTTTCATTACATGTTCATTGCATCTTTATGAAATAAATAAAAAAATAAAATTAACTTAATTTAATTAAGAATAATTGAAAAATTCCAACAATCGATTTAAAATTTATAAGAAAATGATATAACATTAAATTTAATTGGTCCTCGCTTCCACGATAATTCCACAGCAATCCGAAACTCGAGTCGAGTGTGCAAATTATAAAATCTTAAATCAAAATATAAAGTTGATTCGCAGCTTCTGAATGATGTTTTTATTAATAAACATTATATATCTGTAATTCAATCATATTATTATGTAATTTTTATATGCGTCTGTCGATGACGTTAAACAGGGCTTCAGAATTTATGTTTTATAATTTAATTAAGTAATGATATCTTTAAGATTATTTTCAACCATACTATACATTAATATCTGGATATCATATATATATAAGTAATTATTTGGTAGCAAGTTTAAGATGCGGCCTGGATTTATTATCAAGCAAATATGTAAATTTTCTTAAATTGGATATATAGGAAGAACGGCGCCGAACCACTGGTCGAATTTTTTTACGTATTGCAAAGCTATAATTAGTTCATTGTATAAGAGTCGTTGATTTTGTCACTGTACCATGGTGTTAAAACAGAGACGAACGACAATACCTCAACACTAAAATAGATTATTTCTTTTTGGTGGTCGTACCGAGTTCTTCCAGCTTAATCAATTTTCAATGAGCACACGTCAGCCTATCACCTTACGGTACGCTGCGCTATTCGACCCAGTACTGGTACATACAAAGATACGTTTCCGAATATGTATTTTCATACTCATTTTTCATACATGCATCTGGCAAGATCCAAATCTCACATCCGTACATGACAAATTGATCAGTTTATTCGCATTTGCAAAATATTTTTTTTGGAAGTGGATTTGACGATTTAAGTAATTATACGTACTCTGCAGTTCACTTGAATAGGAACGACGGTTTTTTTTGGAATATTTCGAAATCGATCCAACTTTTTCAATATTTTTTTTACAGAATTATAAGTTTTGATTAAGCAGTAAATATTAAAGGAAAAACAAATTTATTTTTTCATGACTAATGTTTTTCAATTTAATTGAATTCGATTTATTTTTAAACATTAATTGAGTTTACATGGTTTCAATAATGTGTACTACTTCCCTTATTAAAAATAACTTCATACAACCTGCTTGAGATGGAGTCATACAAAGATTTTAAATAATCTAAAAAAATTTGGTTCCAGGCTTCATTTATCACCTTAATAAGGCTTTCTTTACTGTCGAATTGTCGACCACCTTCGTAAACTTCTCGAGACAGCCAACCCCATACGTTTTCCATGATATTGAGATCAGGAGAATACGGAGGCCACGGCAAAAGCTCTACATTTTGCTGCGATATCGATGATTTGATTATGTTAGCTGTATGGATAGGGGTATAATCTTGCTGATATATCCATAGCAATGGCCCAAAAGTATCATTGAAGCGGGGAAATGCTTCTTGGAGGATGCCTTTGTAAGTTGCTGTGGTCATTTTTCGGTTGGAAATGACAAATCTCCCGGACCATAAAATGATATAGCCCCCACACCATAACGCCTCCTTCCCGGCTGTGGTGTTTTGCTAAAAACTTTTTCTCTTTTCGAAGGTCGTTAAAATAATAATTAAACCCATCGGGGCCATCGAGGTTAAATTTATTCTCATCAGAAAAAACCAACTTTATGAAACAATTCATCCGGATAACCAAGCAAGAGGTGGAACTGCTGTTATAATAAAAAACTATATTAAACACCGTGACTGCCAGCATTATCAATTACCCGAAACCCAACTTAGCATAGTAGAAATTACATCTACCAAGCAATGCCTTCAGATAGGAGCAGTGTATTGTCCACCTTATAACCTGAAGAAACCGAACTATTTGAATATCCTACAACATTTCGATGGTAGATTTATACTAGGGGGTGATTTCACCGATATCATTCAGATTACCACTTGGAATAATACTAATGGAACAGTATCCAAAACCATTGGTAAAAGTTACCCAAGAGAATTTCGGAATCTTGTCTTGGAAAAAAAGAAAAGCTAGGAGAAAATGGCAACAAACAAGGAGTCCATCTGATATGACGATTCTAAATAATAAATCACAACAGCTTAAGGGAGAAATTCAGAAGCTAAATGAAAAATCGTTTTCTTTGTATCTGGGAAAATTGACCGCTGATGAAGATAGGAACTACTCACTATGGAAGGCAACTATTAAGCGAAATGATGGCTCGTGGGCTAGGGATAACCAAGCAAAAGCTCAAGAATTTGCTAACCATTTGGCTGATATTTTCAAACCGAATAAAATTGAATCGGATATTATAATCGAAAATGAAGGCAGCAATTATGAGGGTGGAATTCCTCTAACAACCCAGAAAGAAGTTACCAGTGAAATACAATTCAATCTGAAGTTAGCAAAGGCACCTGTATATGACCTTATAACGGGAGAAATTTTAAAGCAACTACCAAAGAAAGCTATCGCTAAACTAACTCACTTGTTTAATGCTGTTATAAGATTAAGATATGTTCCTTCGGCCTGGAAAGTTGTTGAAGTTTTTATGTTACCGAAACCAGGTAAACCGCCTAACGAAGATTAATCGTATCGTCCGATATCACTGCTCCCTATCATTTCAAAGCTAATGGAGAGACTACTTGAAGAGAATGAAGCCAATAATAGAAAGTAGAGACCTAATACCGGGTCACCAATTTGGGTTTAGATGCAAACATTATACAATTGATCAGGTTCACAGAATAACAGACATTATAGAAAAGGCGTTAGAAGAAAACCAAATTTGTTTGACCTTATTTCTGGATGTGGCAGCAGCTTTCGATAAGGTATGTCACGAGGGTTTAATACATAAAGTTAATGCTATGCTTCCTGGACCATATATTGATCTTTTGAGATCATATTTATCTGAAAGGCTTTTTAGAGTAAAACAAGAAGATGAGTATTTTGAACTGACAGATATAAAGGCAGGTGTTCCACAATTGGGCGAAGGTAAAAATTAAGCATATGCAACAAAATAATGATTTACACTCAGGTTCTTAAGCCGATCTGGCTGTATGGCATTCAGCTTTGGGCTGTACTAAAAATACTAACATTAAACATATACAAAACTTCCAGAATAAGGTACTTCGGAATATAGTCAATGCACTCTGGTACATTCGTAATAGTGATTTGCATCGTGATTTGGAGATTCCAGATATAAAACTCGAAATAAAACGATTTGCATCGAAGCATGAATCAAGACTAATGGAACATGTCAATGCGGAAGCCTCTCGGCTACTGGATAATGAACATTTGGTTAGGAGACTTAAAAGAACCAAACCCTTTGAGCTCGTTAGTATGTGAGCAGCTACCTACCAACGAACAGGCACTGTGCATAGCTGGATCAACAGTGACTACATTATATTTTAGTTTGTAAGAATTCAGATGTAAATTGATGGTTAGTCTGGAAAGACTAGTTTCAATAATAATAAAAACAAAAATCTGAAAAAACGACTCGTTTTAATTTTTCAGCCTCGAGAAATCTAACCCTTTTCTGTTTCCTCTCCTGATTTAGGGGTGGTTTCTTTTGGAGCTTTCTTCGAATAAGGTGCTTTTTAATCACTCTCCAGTCTCCATACTGTTATTCGGCTGGCCTTCACACCAACTCTAGCTTTAATTTTTCACAAGATAGTGCGCAATTGGATGCTGCCCTTAGTATGGCTCGCTTGTCGGCTGCAGATGTGGTCTCAACAGTTCGGACTTTATTGTTTGAGCTATATTTTCTTGGATTTTTTGTAAAATTGTAGCTAACAGTCTAACTTCTCCCGATTTTATCTGCAATTGCTTGTAGAAAATAATTTTCGCTGTGTAGTATTTGAATTTGGGCTATTTCTTCCTTACTAAGTTTTTTCCCTCGAACCATATTTAAATTTTTTTTATGTTAAATTGGTAACTTTTTTTAAAAAAATTAATTTAATTTAAGTTTAAGTTGCTAACACTTCAAATTTATTGATAATATGGTCGTTTCTATTCAAGTGAAACAAAAAAAAATCACACTTTTTAAGAAAAAACAAAATAAAATAAAATTCTTCTGGCCTACTATTTTATATTTATTTAAAAATTATGTGATTTTCAACAAGTGCTAATCCTGTAAAAGTCAATCTTGGAAAAGTTGGACCGATTTTAAAATATTTAAAAAAAAACGGTCGTTCCTATTCAAGTGAACTGCAGTGTATATAGTTGCCAATATTAAAATTCATTAAGTCTTAATATCCAAAAAACAAACATCAGATGTTTAGTTTAGGACACATTGATTTTGAGACCAACGAAAGCTGAATGTTCTTCCAAAAAGTTATCACTTTACATATATGAGTTTCCTCAAAATTTCAGGATACACTACCTACGATACTAAGCATCCTATAACGGAAAATCTCATGGTGGAACTGATATTCTTTTTAAAAATAGAATAAGCCATTATGAACTCTTAAAATATAAGAAAGAACATATCCAAGCATCTGTCTAGAAGAGCGGCGAGGGAAATATATCAGATCTGCGGTTTACTGCCCATCGAGACGCTCAATCAAGAGCGAACAATTTGCGAATAACTTCAAAACTCTAGAAGATAAGTTCATAGCAGGAGGTGACTAAAACGCCAAGCATATAGCATATCCTCGATTTACTAGACTTTTGTGTAACAATGGATATACCTAGAACATTAGTAAAGGCCGAAATGTGGTACGATTTATATTAATAAGTCTTAACACGCAAGTTTTAAAACTAGCGCCATCTAGATTTCTGACGAATCAACATACTAAAAGGTCTCAATTTAAGTCTAAAATTACGCTGATTTACTCTGGTAATTTTAAGAAACGCAAACTTTCCGAATATTCAACAACTATAAATGGCAAAACGCTCAATACGCAGGCAATGGCAACTCCACTGGTCGCCTACTCTTAAATCAAGGTTAAATAAAACGATTAAATCCCTGAAAATAGCTTTGTTAAACGAACATGACAAAGAGCTTCAAGATTATCTCAAGTGATTTGCGGCTTCTGAAAAACGGATTTCTCATAATGGAAAGCTACACATAAGCTGAAACGACTAACACTCACATTCCGTCCAATACGGCTTTCTGATAGAAAATGGGCAATTGATGTAGAGAACGCAAATATATTTGCTAAACACCTTATCGAAGTATTTAAATCTATCGAGCAAGTGGGAGATCAAGACAGTCGCCGGTTGTAGCTTAATGGTTAAGAGAGTTTCTCATCACGCCGCGGTCTCGAGTTCGATTCCCGTCGTTGTCCAAAAAATTAACATGCAACCGGATGACATAAAAACGCGTTTGTGTGTAAAAACATTCGTTGGGTCGACCAAATACAATGTGCACCAATCGTTAAAATTGGTTCGTAAGGTCTCATTTGAGACGCGGTAAGTCATAGAAAAAAAAGGAGATCAAGAAAGTCTAATGAATTTTGCAGATACGTCTGAGAGTAAGCCAATCAAATACAAGTGGTACAATGCCAAACAAACGATCAAGGACAACATCGATGTAAAAAAGCACCCGGACATGATATGATAAGTGGAAAAATGCTGTCAAATGTACCGGACAAATGTATCAAATTAATAATTTAAATATTGAATAATAAAAACAGGTCACTATTCAGAAAGCTGGAAAACTTCAATTATTATAATGATTCTGAAACCTGGCAAAGATGAAACAGAAGTTAGCTCATATAATGATTCCTAAGCCAACTCTCTCAAAGCTGTTCGAAAAAATGCTGCATCTACAGATTTATATGATATTCATGCAGGAGTACGTCGGCAGTGTACTGGGGCCAGTGTTTTACTTGATCTATACAGCAGACTTAACAACATCAAATTTGGTCAGAGTCTCTACACACGAGGATGATACTGCAAATTTAAGCTGTCCATTAAAATCCCGTGATAGCAACAAGAATTATACGAGACCAAATCGAAAAATGTCTAATAAAATGGAGATCCTTAATCCAATGAGCGTAAATTTGCGCACATTCACACTCCGTAAACTCACCTGTTCGCCTGTCAGACTAAAAAAACCACTCTCGCACAACACGAAAGTGTTAAATATCTCGAATTTCTTAAACAATTTGACACCTTGACAATGATTTTGGACTGTTCGACCCTAAGATTAGTCAAGTTTAGTTGATGCCAGATCGCTCTCTACACCGTGAAGCCATCATCACTGACAGCAACCTCTTCACCTACCGAAAGGCGACTCTCCCTTTATAAAAATCGCTGGATCATTCCATTGGCATCACCACGCAGAATGTGACTGAGCCAGCGTCATTTAGGTTCATGCACGATATCAGGAATTCGCACTCACTTCCGTCAAGATCCAACTCTCACATCCATATACATGACAACGGGTCTGATTAACACTCAATTTCACCTAATTCGCATTTGCTCGATATTTTGATTTCGAAAGTGGACGAAGAGGATATAAAGCCCAATTTCCAGCGACAAGGCAAATCTTTCGCCTTCCACACTATTATCGTGATTCACGAGTAATGAGAGATCCATGATACTTGAATCTCATTACTAATTCAAATGTGTGGCTACTTCATAAATGAATTGCGTATTAGTCTCTAAAATCAGAGATCAGATATTTCGATTTAAACTCGTTGATTTTGTGACCAACGCCAGCTGAACACTGTTCTGCGCTTCATTGTGGACTATATTTCGTTGTTCAACAACAAGACGACATTTCCCATCAAACCAATTATTTTTGAGCTTAGTTTTCACTATGCCGAGGATATGCTGGGCAGCATCGACAACCAAGATTTTTATTACTGCCCAGACACTTCATCATCCTGGTAGTTATATTGCAAATTGCTATTGCTGACCAGATGTTGATATATTTTCGTTGCGATTCTTCATTTAACAGACCTTCACAGGAGAATCGCGTTGTATATTCTCCTGTCCTCCCTGACTTATACGTAAATTTCCATCGAAGCTTTGCAGTGACCAGATAATGGTCACTGCCTACGAATTTTGTTGACGACCGATAAGATCTCACGTCTTGGACAACCCAGGCCCGCTCTTTTGATAAACATGGTCAATTTTGCTTCGGGATGTTTTACGTGGATGTTTCCATGTTTCTAAATGGATGTTTTTATAAGGAAACAATGTACTTGCCACTTCGAGATCATGAGCGATCGTAAAGTACATTATTCTTTCCCCATTTTTGGTCTCAGTTTCGTGTCGGGAGTACGGACTTAAAGCCACCAATCCCCAATCTGACATTGTGCTCAGGTATAGTGCCCATCAGATTATCCAAATTATTGTAAATTGAGTCTTTATCTTGGGGTTGACTTACATCAGTGGGCGCAGGTACACAGATAATTGCCAAGTTAGCTAATATCATGTGTAAGCGAAGCTTATACATTCGATTATTGACTGCTTGGAACTCCAAGCAATATTTTTACCTGTGGCCCAATGTAAAATTCAACTCCAATACTTCCAAGGTCATCTTCACTGTGTACCAATGTAGTTTTTGCCCTTGGGACCATCCAGTTCTGGCCATCGAGTTTCTTGGAGAGCTACGAGTTCCAACTCACCATTTTTTCTAAATGACTGCACATTCTACGTGCCGATCCTTAATCTCGTGTCCGGATACATAATCCGGGATTTACTGTTATTTTGGTGGTATCCGTTTTTTTAGTTTGTTGACATTTTTAACACTTGTAGTTTTTTACGGATGCGGGTCGTCAGCCCAGCGAACCAACCAGCGATTTAGTCGCCTCCTATATACGATAATCTTCAGATACTGTGTTGGTATTATATGGGTCTTATGTTGCGTTCGATGGATGCCACCAGCTACAGGCCCTCAAGACACAAATTTATTGAACAATGAATAAGAGGTTCCCAATTATTTTGCCTGAGAGTGTTACCAAATCCAGCCTGTTATATAGTTACAACGAATAAGCCATTCCCCAGGCCTAATCGCAGTAATGACGAAGAAAGCTAAGAAAAATCGTTGATCAAGACAAAAGCTGCGAAACATGACTTTAATTGTACAACAGAAGTGACGAAATTCGAAGACCACTTCACAACACATTCATAATTACAAAGCAATTTATATTTTGGTTAATTTAATTCTTAAAATTAAGCAAATTTTCTTTGAGCTATTCTTCTTGTCATGCGACTTTTTCTTATTTATTTTATACATTTTTTTGCGGTTCTTAACAACATTTTAAAAGCCCACCACGGAAGATATTATTACAAAATGATGCATTTTGTATTTTGTATAATATCGATGTTTGGTCTTTGTCGTCATTTAAAAAATTTGTATGCGATGAAAATGTTATTTATTATATAAGCATTTAAATATTGAAGACGTTGGTCATCGTCTTATTGATTTAATCAAAATACTACTCATTTCAAGAACTTTACCAAGCCATATTGTTAATTGTCACTTTCGATCCAAGTTTTAAATTTGGAAAAGTGATGAATTACAATATCGATCCAGCTTAAGAACTTACCAGGGTATAATAATTCAAACCGGTGATTGAACATGATGCGGGACCGACAAGACAAGGAATTTCGCCGATAGAATTTGTTATTGGTAAGCGGCCCTAAAATCTTGTGCCCCTTTGGTAGAGGTATCCCTTCTGCGATTTAATTATGGTTGGTGGCTTTAATGCCCCCCATAAAGTATGGTTGAATCACCAAAATACGAACTGTGCTGGACAACAGACGGAGTGGCTTGCTGTTTGGCATGGCCTTACACAGTTTGTTAATGATTCCACATTTCAAAATACAACAATTCCGCATTTCATGGAAGCGCGTGTCGAGGCTAGAATTGGAAATTGATTACCTGATACCCATAAATATATCTGTCGAAACACCACCAGAATTTGAACAACAGCCAAAACGTTAACGGCATTTTAACGAGGCTGACAACGATGCGTCACGTAATTTTTTTAACATTTTCCTTGGGTGGGGCATTGTTTTTAAGCACTCATTTAGACGACGCGGTTTCCAATTTCACCGAAACCGTTTTACATGGAATGAATAAATATATCCCATCATATTTTTCCAATCCCAATCCTAATTTTAAAATCTTTTAAAAAGAAGCCGCCAAAGCAGCCAGACAAAATAAATCTAAGCGCAACGGTTGCCAATAATTCTAAAACATCTATTTCATCATTTAAATGTGCAGACGGTGCTTTGGTGGTGGATCCATATTTGCAGGCCAACTTACTGGCAAACTTCTTCACTTCGAGCTGGACCTTAGTTGTCCCCGATGAAGTTACGCCTCCATCAATTCCGTATTGTGGTTCTAAAATGGATCCTGTCAACATCTCGGAGAAAATTGTTTTCAGAAACCTAAAGGCAATGGACTTAAATAAGGCAACCGGACCTGACGGAATTACTGTTCGAATAATAAAGGAGTTTGCCAGTGACTTGGCTCCAATATTAACGAAAAATTTTCTCTTTTCTTATAGGCAAGGTAAATACCCGAACACCTGGAAGAGTGCGTTGGTGCAACCGGTCTTTAAACGTGGTTGTGATAAAACTGATCCCTCAGACAACCGGCCAATATCAACTGTGTCAGCCGTGGCTAAAGTTGTTAAGAAATGCATTAACCAAGAACTGGTGAATTATCTTGAGATTAATAAAATAAAATGAGAATCTTATTTGTAAACTTGTGGCATACGGTTTGGATTCGAAGAGAATTAAAGGAGGCATAAACCACCAATTGGTACACCAGGACGGGTTACACGATGAACGGTTAATGCGCATAGGTTTATGGTGAAGCTACCGAAAACTCGAACTGAAGGTGCAAAGCGCGAATTTATTTTTCGAACGTCCAGGGAGTGGAAACGTTTTTCAGATTTCAGTTTCCGTTGGAGTATAAAATGGATAGGACATTCTAAAAGTCCGCCCTGTACCCAATAAAAGCTAAATTTTAAAAAAATTTAAAAACATGATGTCCGAATCTGTGCTTATATATTGATTATGGCAAGGTTGCTTCAATGATATTTTGCCGAGCCATGGTTCTCTCAAAATCAACTATTTCCTTAGCTAATTTGTCGTCGTCTGACAACAGGTTATTTACTGGTTTCCTCTCTCAATGGTATTATAAAAGAGGAATTATTATCATGTGTTTTCTTCTCGACGGTCGAGAGATGGAAATCCTCTTCGGCTCTTTGGATCTAGAGTGATTACTCCATAATTTTGCAACGTCATCGTATTACCTAGTCATTACATATTTCATCAACCATTTTGGCTATTGTTTGTGCTCAACCGAGTCCAATGTTGTAGTTCTTGACTAGTACCAATCTACATAGTACCTATGTAGATAACTATTAGATATTCGTTTGATCGTATTATTATGTATAATTGGCCATTATCAAGTTTGAGGATTGGAATTATGTTGAATTATTGATACGTTTCTGAATATGCCAAAGGTATTTGACGAAAATTTGCCCCTGACTCGTATCGTTATCTTCATCTGGAAACAGCATGGTTGATGGAACATAGTCTTCGATTCGGTTGATTTCCTCTTTCAATTGTGCTGAAGTTAATAATACCGGATGTATGTCGACATGATGGGAATTGAAATAACATCAATAATGACTCGTCGTCTATTTGCAATACGCCTCATATGCATCATTATTTGCATCGTTTTTTCAAGTTGGTGTTTGATAAGAGAGGCATCACCCAGGATTTATCATATATTATCTCCAATGTAACGATTTTAATTGCTTTATTGGTTGAAATAAGCAGTGTGTTTTGTAGCAACGGATTTAGTATAGGTTCGGATATAACAGGGGACAAAAGCACCTGTAACGTTCCTATATTAGTAATACAATTAGTTCCATTTAAAGATTAGCCTTTTTCTGAGAATCCCGCCCGGGCCTCAAAATGAGAGTATTCGGAACTTTTCACCTAAGCCTGGATGTAATTCCATCATACGTCCAGTCAGTCCATTTTAGGGTGGTGTGTCGTCGTGTTTGATACGTACTAGGTCACCTATTTTCATGTTTGGGTGTTCATGTTAACCTTTTCGTGTGGAACTGATCGCAATGGTACATCAATTAAGAAGTGTCCAGGAGTTGAAAAGGGGTTATCTGTGACATCGGAAGTTATAGATGACAGTGGTCTTGAATTTAAACAAGCCTCTACTTGTGAAGTGACCGTTGATATTTCTTCAAATAACAGTGTTGCTTCTCCTTTGTCTTTAATTTATTGCAAGATCATGTACACCTTGCCACACACAAATTGTCGAATTATCGATGTCTAAGAAACACCCCGAGCATAATTCCAGTGCAACCATTTAGTTAATGATATACATCTTATTCATCTTGAAAAGCTGAGCTCTATGATTATCCAACCAAAATAACAAAACCTCATGTGTATGTCTCTAAGCTGGATTTTGACAAATTTATCACGAAATATGGAAATCAGTCGGTGCACTAATTCTACGAGATTCTTATCTTAGATCTAATAACATAATAATGATGCGCGCGGTCTTCTATAAATATCACTATATGGTATATAGTTGAATTGTAAACTCGTCTTAATAATGCGATCGATCGAAAATATTTTCGTTTGATCGTCTTAAGAAAAATAATCTTGAAGACTAATCGCCGTTAAACAAAACGAACACATTATTAAATTAGAGTTTCGCGCTCCAAATCTATTATTATAGTGCTTCGATTATTATTATTGCCATTGTCTAAGGCTCACAAAATCACTGATTATCGCATTGCAGTTTGGGAACCAAACGATATCTTTAAACAAAAACTACGATAGGGACTTACTAATTATATAGATGTACCTGCATCTTATGTTGTTGGTGGGTTTGAAAAAAACAACAACATATCCTATTGTGTTTGTTTTTGTTGTATATTAAAAGATATATGTAATATGCAACACAAATCGAAGATGAGATTTCGCGCGAGATTGAATCTTTAAAGAAACTACAAGAATATACATATATATTCTTCTTAATTTAAAAGATTCTTTAAATTTTATCGCAAGACATAAAATAAATTTCGTATAAGAAAATATTTGGGAACACCTGCGTTTGGATATAATCACGAGCATCATATTGATTAGAAATAAATTACCGATTGCTTTAATAGGTTTTGAGGTAATTTGATTTACTCTAATGAATATAGTTGCATGAACCGTTCATTTAAATATTAATAGGAAGTGACTGCGACTTGAGTGGTCAATTTGTCTAAAACTTGGAACAATGCTGTGTGCTGAACCTATAACTATCACCCGGAGAGTTTTATATTGTTACGAATCTCACGGTTCGTATCCGGACTATTGGCGATTCCGACGTGGATCAAAATTAAAACGTCCAGAGTTTAGTCAAACTTTCACTTTATTTATTTATGATACTAATTTCTTACACAATTCACTTATTTACTTAATATTCAAGACTAGCCGCTTGCCATTGGTGGAGGCCATGACACTAGTCTTCACTTTACTATTTAGCGATTTAGCACGGCTTTTATTTATATACAAATCGCTTAATTGTGGATCGCTTGACTGAATCGCTTAAAAATGTCAACAAACAAAAAAACGGATACCGCCTAAATAACAATAAACTCCCGCTTAAGTACTCGGACACATGTATGATAGTCTCGGTTTAAAGTCGTAGCTCGCCAAGAAACTCGATGGCCTAAAAGTGGAGACCATATGTGTCGGAAGGCTATACGTTGCTAGACAGTGGAACTTTTGGAACACCACAGGTAAAAAAGGCTGAATAGGATTTTCAAGCAATCAATTATCGAACGTGTTAGCTTTGCTTGCACACGAGATTAGCCAATCTGCCAATTGTCTGAGTACATGCGCCCACTGGTAAAGCCAACCCCAAGATAAAGATTAATTTACAATGATTTGAATAATCGGATGGGCTCTATACCAGAGCACGATGTCAGATTGGTGCTTGGTGACTTTAATGCTAGAGCTGGCAGAAATCAGACCGACTTATGCAATAATATAGGTCCGTACTCTCGACATGAAACTGCGACCGAAAATGAAGAAAAAATTATGTATTTTGCTATCGCTCATGATCTTAAAGTGGCAAGTACATTGTTTACTCATAAAAGCATCCATTTGGAAACGTGCACACATCCACCTTAAACATCCTGAAGCCCAATAGATTGGTGTCATTCAATAGCCTAATAAATATGGTGTTAGCCTAAAAATAACTTATTAAAAGTAGATGCCACTGCTAGCTTCGACTTTTGTTTCTCAGATAGCTATATCCCGCCGTAAAACAATAATCTTCTTCAATTCCAATTTAGCTCACAGCATGAGGTAAAGTTTTATGATCTTGAAGAAGCATATTTGACAGAAATATATTCTATCTCGGTTGTTACTACCAACTTCTGCGTTCGCCACCTCAGGATGATATCAATTAGATCACCCTGAATTTTGGATCCATTCATCATCCTTTGATCAAAAAGTTCTCGGAATTTATTCAGAAAATTAAAAAGTATATTAATCTTAATCTATATTGTCCCCTTCAAAGTAATCTCCATCGACTACAACACACTTATGCCAGCGCTTGATCCAATCCTCGAAACATTTTTTATATTCGGTTTTCGGTATGTCCATCAGTGCTTCCTGCGATTTTTTTTTTATTATTTCCTCTAGGCTGCTGAAACGCGTTTCCTATAATGGTTTTTTGATTCTATTGGATAGAAAGAAGTCACAGAGAGCCAAATCAGGTGAATTCGGTGGCTGTTGGATGGTATTCTGATCTCTTTCGGACTCTGGTCTCTTTCGGCGAATTGCTTCACGCAAACGTCGCATAACGCCCATTTAATACTCTTTGTAACGACGTGGTATTTTTGGTCTCGACTCATTTGGTGAACGTCATTCGCTTGCCTGATGTCTGGATTGTGTGTCGTACTCATAAGCCCACGTCTCGTCTCAAGGATCAGTAATGATCCTTTTGATGAATGTGGGATCGGATTAAGCCTCGCAAATCATGTTTTTGCGACGTCTTTTTTCACGGTCTTTTTTTTGCATGAATTAAGGCTTTTTGGCACAAACTTTACTGCTATACAACGGAAACCCAAATCATTAACCAAAATGTCTTGGACGGATCCATAGGCAATGTTCAAGTCCTCCACTATCTCTTTAATGGAATGTTTTCGTCGATTTACGATGTCGATGGTCTGCCACTACGTTCATCGATTGATTTTACATCTGGTAGCCGATCTGTTGTTTTTGTGGATTCCTCTTTACATCTTCCGTGTGACCTCTTTCTTCCGCTATGACATCATTCTATATTATGACATCATTTTCTATTTAATTATAACACGGCATTTGTGCTGACTATTGACGATCTATCTTCTCCGTTCTTTGAGTTATGGAGGATCTGATGAAACCTTAATCACTCCGTCTACTAAAATATTTGCATATATACATTTGCGCCTAGAATCATGTTGCAAGATGGAGGTGTTTCGCAGTCCGGATATACTACTAGCTTTGCCCAGTGGTTGTTGTCAGTTCTATTTACTGGTTCACTTAGCAAACGATCATTCAATTTTTGTTGAATGAGGGCTTCTATCACATGTTTGAAGTTCGATGAGTAATGTGGCGATATTGTTACGTACATCTAATTTTTTATGCTACTGGTGTTTATTCCCCCTATTCCATTGACTTCTAAATCTACCCGAAGTTTTGATAAATTTAAGTAATTCGGCTGCTGCTTGTGTGATACTGTGACCCTGGATCTATTAATGAGCGTATTTGCGCTTTAGCTAATAATGATACTCCATTATTTATTGTGGGATTGTTTTTGGTGGTATGACGTGAAATTTTAACTTCTTTTGTATGTAACAATGAATAATAATTTCCCATACAAACTACGTAAGATTCTTTGCTATGCGTTCCGTTCAAACAAACCCTACATAAGTTGTTTCCTGCCATCAATTTAGATATTTCTTACACTGGATTTTTCACAAGAGTCGGGCACCTCGTTGTGTCATGTGATTCATTGCAAACAATGCTTATTTTTCTAAATCCAGCAAACGCCCTTTTGTTGCTTGTAGTATAACAGTATTTGAACGTTAAATGGTGCTCTTAGGATATTGAAATCCTTTTACTGGAATGTTGATTCTAGTGATTGAAATCAGCTTTCTAGGAATTCACTCATGTAGGTTTAATATCTCGAGGATTCTCTAAATTAATTTGGTACAAACGATGAGTCTCGTTGTCCAGTTTTTTAATAGAATAAGTATTGTGTTCCATGTTGTTGTGTCAATGTCCAAGTTCTTTAAGGCATACAAATTTTCTAAAATCATGGTGTGATGGAGGTTTTTAACTGCAGCTGCCGATTCCGTGGCAATAAATAATGCAATAACATATTCACATGGTTGGTAGCAAGTAATCTCCTGTTCTTGTAACGGTTGAAAAATATATTCCCCGTATCCGTATAATTTCTCCCTGTCGTAGAAATATAATTTATATGTTTTGCTGCCTCTCCTTTAACATACGTTTTGAGGTAACTGATTTTATGTGTATCTGTGAGGTTTTACTCAAACATACTCAAGTTTTTGTAATGGATCCTACTTTTTGTACGTCTATGTGTTCCTTTACTGCAATTTAGATAGTTAAATTCAATTTCACCAACAGTTGTGAAATAATCCAATAGTCAGTTTAATATTTTTCGATATCACGTAGAACCAATTTTGGTCGAATTTTATTGGTCTTGCCGAACCAAAACGTCTTGAACTTCCTCAGTATATGAATAATCAACTTACAAAAGATAACGTTCCTATAATACTTACCTGATTCTTTCTTATTGATTGTCATCTTTCCAGACCGTGTTGTGGTACCACTCGAGTTATTTCAAAACTTACTGATCACTTAATTTAAGCTATTATTCTGTATCAGCGTTTAATAAACAAATTTGATTGACATGATTGCACGATCTTGTTTGCTCTACAAATTTTCCAACAAAACAAAATTCAAACTGTCTGGATTAATCCGTAATCATCGATGTTGATCTGCTATTGTAACTCCAACAAGTTCTGGCCAACCAGATTGTACAGGTGGTGATTATTGACCACACTTTCGACCACCTACTTTTGGTTTCCATGAAGCTTTGTCATTTTTTCGGTTAGTCGATTGAAGATCACTAGTGAATACTTTAGTCACAACACATTTCAACTAAAAATAAGTCGAAACAAAATTTCAAGCCGATAGCACTGACATGAGGATATATATTCGCGTGTTAGTCTTTTTAATGGGGTTATAAGTAAGAAAAACTTTCGACGGAGCACTTCATCTTAATCGTCAGTTATTATTTCTTAAGATATGTTAACATTACTACAAAGACGAGGAATATTTATTCTCGGTCCGTTTAAATAGTTTGTCGAACTCTTTGATGTTTTAGTGCAACAAAAATAATTCTCAGGACTTTGAAGAAACTACATGTTTTCTCATTTGCAGTTCATTAATTAAAGTCCTAATTTAGGCCATTACAGCTCGAAAACGTCCAACCATTCGAGCTATTGCATAGCTGAATCGGCCCATGATGATATATGTGTTCATTCACACCAACGACGATTCCCTGATAGATGTGTTCATTCACACCAACAAACGTAATCAGAAAGTGAAAAATCTCGGTTTTTCATCCGTCCTGCCCCTATTGGGATTCGAACTAATTGGGTCTTACATCAAATTAGAAGACCAAGCAAGAAATGGATAGCTCAATGCTCTCCGGAAATGGCGGAAAATTTACCTTCAACTTCAAAAGATGTTTTTAGAAGCCAGATAATATTTAAAAAAAACAACTGACTTTTGAAGAACAGCTATCTAAACCAAAAGAGAAAAAACCTCCACCAATTAGAATCGTTGTTATATCTCATTATTCCACTATACAATCGATTATGAAATCGGTTACGACAGCCGATTATAAACTCGTATTTCTAAGCAATGGAGTCTGGAATATTAATGTGATGGACTTTAACATCTATATAGAGCTCTTGCTACGAAGCTAAATTCCGAGGGATATAAGTGGTCGCCGGTTGTAGCTTAATGGTTAAGAGAGTTTCTCATCACGCCGTGGTCTCGAGTTCGATTCCCGCCGTTGACCAAAAAATTACCATGCAACCGGATGACAAAAAAAACGCGATTGTGTGTAAAAACATATCTTTGGGCTGACCACCTACAATGTGTACCAATCATTAACACTGGTTCGTAAGGCCTCAGTTGAGACGCGGTAAGGGTTTACGGCCTTTAAGCCATAGATTATTTTTTTTTATCAGTGGTTTACCAATGAGGACAAGGATAATCGTCCAATAAAGGTTATGGCTAGGGATCTTCACCCAACCTGCGCAAAAGAGGAAACTATCGAAGATGTCAAGCAAAGGGATCATCAAATAGAAAATGCCGTAAACATCATAAAGAAAGAAAAATCGAAATCGATTAAGGAGTTCAAATCAAGAAAAGTGGGCTTCCACTATTTATGTTCACTTTCAATAACAAAGAAAAGGTGGAAGATGTGTACAATATCAAGGCAATACTTAACATGAGAATTAAAATAGAGCCATCGAAAAAAATAGCGGTCCCATACCGCAGTGCAAAAAATGTCAAGATTTTAATCATACTCAGAAATATTGCCAAAGAGATGCTAGCTGCGTTAGGTGTGCTGGTAAACATCAAGTATGCCCGGTTGGTAAAGATGTTTCTGCAAAATGAATAAATTGCTTACAGCCACATCCGGCAAATTACAAGGGATTTGACTTTACAAAATCCAACTAAATAAAACGGGAGAACAAAAATTAACTCACAAGTGGTATTGCCGAAATAAATAATTTCAAGGAGCACTGAGGATACAACCGTGCTTCAAAAGATACTAATAAGCATGGAAGCACTTAACATTAGACTAATAGTAAAGAATAGTAATCTGGAATGCGAACGTACAAACGCAAAATCTTCCAGAACTAGAAGTTTTTCTAAATTCTGAAAAAAAAGATGTATGCCTAATATCGGAAGCCCATTTTACTACAACTTCAGATGTCAAATTAAATAGTTACAGCTGTTACCATGCCATTCATCAAGTAGGAAGAGCAAGAGAAGGATCGTCAGGGGTAATTAAAGAAAATATCAAACATTATATAGATCTTAAACTTGAAGAAGAATTTATGCAAGTAGTTACAATAAAAATATATATAAATAACAACAAAGAATATATCGTATCAATATATGGCCCTCCAAGATATAATCTTCTAAAGAAAGACTATTGCACTTTATTTAAATCACTTGGTTTTTGTTTCACATTCGGAGGTGATTTTAACGCAAAGAACACATACTAGAGACCAAAAGTAACCTCTGAAAAAGGAAGAGAGTTTTTTGCAGCAGGAGAACAATGCAGCTGCGTTTCATTCCGGAGATCATCCAACACATTGGCCTAATGATAGAAACAAATTAGTCGATCTTATATAGACTTCTTTGTCATCAAAAGTATAGACGAGAATTACTTTAACCTAGAAAGAAGCGACGAGATTATGTCAGATCACACACCTGTTATTATGATAATGTATCAGTGCAACCATTGTTAAGAAAACTAGTCCCTGGCTAACAAATAACAAAACCTACTGTAGAAAATTCCAGAAGCTAATTGAGGCTAATATTAAACTACTTAGTGTCAATTACAAATCCGATACAGCTAGAAAAAGAACTAGAACAACTTAACAGCGTCATACGACAAGCGGTGTGTAATAGTACACCGTAAAATACAAGAACACGCAAGATTGTTAGTTATCCTTTTGAAGTTAGGGAATTGATAGCAGCAAAGCGTAAAGCAAGAAAACTTTGGCAAAGGAACCAAGAGCCTGAATATAAATCAAAAATGAATCCGTTAATAAATATCTAAGTAGACTGTCTGGGGGAAGAAGTAACGAGTACTCGCTTTGGAAGGCAACAAAAATGTTAAAACGACCTAAACTTCAAATGTCTCCAGTAAGAAACGACGATGGAATTTGAGCTATAAGTTCAAAGCAGAAAGTAACATTATTTGCAACTCACCTTGAAAACACGTTCCAGGCTTGATCTAGACAAATACTGTTTGAAACATACCACCATTACATAAAATGGACAACTGTAATATAGCTCCTGTCATAGTGTAAGAATTAAAAAAGGAAGTCAAAACAAACCTAAGTGCAAACAAATCTCCAGGATATGAGTTAATTACAAAACCCGTATAGACCGATTACCTTACTCCCAATAATTTCAAAAACATTCGAGAAATTACTGCTTAACCGACTCAAACCAATAATTGAAAAAAGAAATCTTATTCCATCTCATCAATTTGGTTTTAGAGAAAACCATGCAACAATCGAGCAAGTGCATCGGATTACAAACATAATTGAAGATGTACTAGAAAAAAATAAAGTTTGTTCTATAGTATTTTTGAATGTAGCACAGGCGTTCGATAAAGTTTGGCATAAAGGCTTGGAATACAAATTAAAACGAGATTTACCAAAGCAATTCTATGAAATACTTAAATCTTACATAGCTAATCGGCACTTCCGTGTTAAACTAGATGGTGAATACTCGGAAATAAAGAAAATGTCAGCAGCAGTACCACAAGGTAGCGTTCTTGGACCACTTTATACCTCTAGTCTGTCAACGATAGGAGAGACAACTATAGCAACGTTTGCAGATGACACAGCCATATTAGCAGTTGCTGATAACATAGAAGAATCCACAAGCAAATGGCAAAGAGCTTGGACGAAAAGGTAGCGAATAAAACTGAATGAAGCAAAATCTGTTCATGTAAATTTCACCAATAAAAAGGTTAATTGGATACCAGTAGAACTAAACTCCCAGCAAATTCCATATGCAAACACAGCTAAATACTTAGGCATGACTCTTGACCCGAAACTAAAATGGAAAGAGCATATGAAAAAGAAGAATTTAACATTAGATGAATGGCCCTAAGGGAGAAGTTCTGAGCTTACATTATATAATAAATTGCTACTGTACCGGCAAATTTTTAAGCCTGTATGGATTTACGGTGTGGCGACACCACGTATTAGGAATAGGTGTATTGGGCGCGTTTTTTGTGTAAACAAATTCAGTCGAAAAAAAATCTTACACGAAGATAGACGTGACATGATTTCGTCCTGGTTGAGACGCCACGCTATTTTTTAAATATTAGTGTGCTTATAATTTTTGTAATAAAAAAAGAAATAAATCAGTTTAGTGTGAAAATAAAAAAAAACGTATTATAATATTTTTTTGTTGTATTGGAGCAACGACGCAGGAGAGTCCGTGCTATCAAAGTTGGGGTTAGATAAATCAACCCCAGATAGTACACCGCAACGCATAAACAACCCACAACTACGAACACACCCCCATATCTGGTGACCTCGATATTGAATTCGTTAAAAATAACCAACGGCAACCATAATACGGTAACCACTATAAACACGTGGTATTACATCACAACTTTAAAGAGGGATTCACACTAAATTACGTAAAAAAAAGGAAGTATTTAGACGTGCCACATGTTCAGCAAGCACATAACCTGATTTATATTTAATGGGATTAGAACAGACTCACGGATAAAAAGTAAGTATTTGGGACGTGCCACATGTTCATCAAGCAACATAACCTGATTTACATTTAAGTATACATTAATTTTTATATTACAACTTTTCCGTTTTGAATTTATGAACGTAAATTGCATGTTAAAAATCATATTGTAATTTTTAAATAATTTTAACGTTAAATCAAGAAAAAAACTAAATTTCGTTCTCCTACGCAAATAACTTTGTAAAGGGTGGCACTCAATTAGCACGATATTGTATTTCACAAACTAAGTAATAGTGTTAAGTTCAGAATCAAAATAATTTCGCCACCGAATACCCCTATCAAACCAGAAATTCCTACGAAACCACGAAATAACCTCAATGTAGAACAAAAGCACGCGCACGTTGATAGGGTAGCAGTCAAGTTACCTCCTTTTTGGGTTTCTAATCCACGACTATGGTTTCACAGCATTGAAGCTCAGTTCAAAACGTCAGGTATAAAGGATGACGAGACTAAATTTTATTACGTAGTCGGAGTTTTAGACGAACAGTATTTAAAAATCATAGGGGAATTACTGGAGAACCCACCTGATACAAACAAATATACCGCTATCAGGGATAAATTAACTAAGCATCTATCAGAATCGGATGCTGCGCGTCTCCAACGTTTACTCGGAGGGATGATACTAGGTGATCAAAAACCGACTGAGTTACTCACGGTAATGCGCATGAGCAGTAACAACGATCTTTCGGATCAAGCGTTGCGCAACCTTTGGCTACAACGGTTACCTCGTGAAATGCAGGCAATATTAGCTGTCAGCAACGAAACCCTCGATTCCTTAGCTGTCCTAGCCGATAAAATTAATGATGTTTTACCGTCAATTAACTATAATTTAAACGAAGTAAGAAATAATTCTACAGTACCGAATATTCAACTTTCTAAACAATCATGTTGTTCTCACAAACATTTCGACAATCGACGTTCCCGATCTCGAAATAGGTCGCAAACTAGATCTTCATCCAAGTCGGGCATTAATAAATATTGCTGGTATCACAATCGGTTTGGTAATAAAGCAATGAAGTGTGGCGACCCAACAAGTTGTCAATACGACAATTTAAACAAATAGGCCAATCACAGTTGGCGACGTGTGATGACGGCCACCATAAAAGTCGCTTATTTTTATTAGATCCTGCCAGTAAACGACAATTTTTGATTGATACTGGAGCGGATGTATCCGTATTACCAGCAACACCGGAGCAAAAAAGAAAACAATCGAAAGATAATTTTCCACTTTTTGCTGCAAACGATACACCCATTAACACATTTGGTGCAGCAATATTAAATTTAACCTTTGGTCTAAGACGAACATTAACATGGAAGTTTATAATCGCAGACGTTTCAAGACCAATAATAGGTGCTGACTTTTTGATGCAATTCGGATTACTGGTAGATATAAAGAACAATCGATTGATAGATCCACTTACAAATCTATACGCAGTAGGCAAAGTGATTCCAGGCCCATCATCTTGTCTCACTATCATTTCTGGAACAGCTAAGAATTCCGAGCTGTATCCCTTACTACTAAAATATAAAGTCATAACCGTCGAATCATCAGTTTGCAAACCTGTGAAGCATGCAGTTACGCATCATATAGTAACTAAAGGCCCGCCTATCAAAGTTAAAGTACGTAGATTATCGGCCGAGAAAACCATAGTAGCAAAGAAGGAATTCGAACATTTAATCGAAGTAGGCTATTGTACTCGGACGAAAGGTCCTTGGTCTAGTCCTCTTCACCTTGTACAAAAGAAAAATGGTGAATGGCGACCTTGCGGGGATTACAGGGCCCTGAATGCGATCACACTACCAGACGCTTACTCGATACCACATATCCAGGATTTTACATACCGATTGGATGGATGTCATGTGTTCACAACACTAGATTTAGTAAGAGCGTATCACCAGATACCTAATGAAAAAGCAGATATTGCCAAAACAACTATTGGAACACCTTTCGGAGCGTTTGAATTCAATCGAATGACGTTTGGACTTCGGAACGCGGCTCAAACGTTCCAAAGATTTATACATACTGTGTTGGAAGGTCTCGATTTCGCATTTCCATATATCGATGACGTATTGATAGCTTCTAGAAATCTCGAGGAACATAAAAACCACGTTGAAAAAGTTTTCACGCGTTTTGCAGACTATGGTCTAGTGATTAACGTAGAGAAATGTATTTTCGCAAAACCAGAGGTGAAGTTTCTCGGTCATATAATTAGTTCGGAAGGAATAAGACCATCTCTCGACCGAGTTGTAGCAATTAACGAATATAAACAACCGGAGACAATCAAGAATTTAAGACGTTTCCTTGGCATGATAAATTTTTATAGGCGTTTCGTGCCAAACGCAGCACGGAAACAAAGCATTCTGAATGAATATCTTAAAGGCGCTAAGAAGAACGACAGGCGGAAAAAAGAATGGAATAGTGAGTCCATTGCAGCATTTAATTTAGCAAAACAGGAGCTTGCCAATTCAACAGTACTAGCGCATCCGGCATGTGATGCACCGCTCGCGTTAATGGTTGATGCATCAGATATCGCCATCGGCGCGGTAATACAACAAGTGGTTGACGGGCAATTCAAACCGTTAGGATTCTTTTCAGTCAAGCTCACTGACACACAAAAGCGCTATAGTGCATATGACAGAGAGTTACTAGCCGCATACTCTTCCGTAAAGCATTTCAAGTATATCCTAGAAGGTCGACAGTTTACACTGTATACAGACCACAAACCACTAATCTTTGCGTTCCGGCAAAATTTGGAAAAAGCTTCACCTCGCCAATACCGTCACCTCGACTTTATAAGTCAATTTACGACAGACATTCGTCATATTTCCGGCAAGGAGAATTTGGTAGCTGATGCACTGTCTCGTATCGACGGAATCGAAGTATCACCGACCATTGATTTTGCTGCAGTAGCAGAGCATCAACCGGACTTGCAAGCACTTCTAGAACAAATTCAGCCAAACTCAGGTGTGAAATTTGCTAGAGTACCTAGGTTCGGATCGGATAAGCACATTATCTGTGACTCATCAACCGGGATACATAGACCATTTATTCCTGACAATTTCCGAAAACAGGTATTCCACAGCATACATGACCTAGCGCACCCGGGAATCAAAACCACAGTCAAGCTAGTTACTCAAAAATATATTTGGCCTTCTATTACGAAAGATATTAGAACATGGGCGAAAGCATGTAAATCGTGTCAGAGGTGTAAGATCAGCAGGCACGTAAAGTCGCCATTAGGTCATTTCCCAGCGGTTTCCAAGAGGTTCGAGGAAATTCATATAGATTTAATTGGACCTCTTCCAGTTTCAGAAAACCAGCGGTATGGTCTCACCATCATTGACAGATTTACCCGGTGGGCGGAAGCAATTCCACTACCGGACATCAAATCTGACACTGTAGCATTTGCTTTGTACAGTGGTTGGATCGCATGATTCGGTACACCATCGTATGTGGTCACTGACCAAGGCCGACAGTTTGAATCCGAGTTGTTTAAGGAACTCGCGAATCTTATGGGATTTAAACGAAAACGAACAACAGCCTACAATCCACAGGCTAATGGTTTCATCGAAAGATGGCATCGCACATTAAAATCATCAATCATGTGTCACGATCGACACAACTGGACGAGGGTTTTACCCACGGTGCTATTAGGATTGAGAACGGCGTTGAAAGACGATTCAAATTCTACCGCTGCAGAAATGGTGTATGGAGGAACGTTAAGATTACCGGGCGATTTCATCAATCACAATAATCGTTCAACAAATCATACAGATTTTGTAATTGAACTCAAAAAGAGTTTCGAACTCATCAGACCAGCACCACCCTCGCATCATCGCAAGTTTACCCCATTCATTTTCAAAGATCTGGTAACATGTAGTCATGTGTTTATACGTACCGATGCAGTTCGGGTTCCTTTACAGCCTCCTTATGAAGGACCTTTCGAAGTACTTAGTCGTGACACAAATTTTTTCAAAGTAAACATTAGAAAAAGGGAAGTCAACGTTTCTATTGACAGACTCAAGCCTTATTTCCAAGAGACTTCCTTAATCAATCCGGAGAGAATGAAAGAGCAGGACATTTCAAATTCCAACGATAGAACTCTCTCATCGTCTGACAGTATACCACAAAATAGTAGCAATCCAGTTAAGAAGGTAACGTTTTCTGCAGTGCCCACAATTAAAATTATTCCAAATAATACAAGAACTGGTCGAACAATTATTCGACCAGCTCGCTATCGCGTATAGTTTCGTTCGAGTTCTCACTGGGGAGGGAGTACTGTGGCGACACCACGTATTAGGAATAGGTGTATTGGGCGCGTCTTTTGTGTAAACAAATTGTTTAGACTTAATAAAAAATTCAGTCGAAAAAAAATCTTACACGAAGATAGACGTGACATGATTTCGTCCTGGTTGAGACGCCACGCTATTTTTTAAATATTAGTGTGCTTATAATTTTTGTAATAAAAAAAGAAATAAATCAGTTTAGTGTGAAAATAAAAAAAATAAAAAAAAACGTATTATAATATTTTTTTGTTGTATTGGAGCAACGACGCAGGAGAGTCCGTGCTATCAAAGTTGGGGTTAGATAAATCAACCCCAGATAGTACACCGCAACGCATAAACAACCCACAACTACGAACACACCCCCATAACGGCATTCAGCTCTGGGGCTGTAAAAGGAAATAAACGTCAACACCATTCAGTCATTGCAAAGCAAAGTCCTATACGTGGAATAGTAAATGCACCGTGGTACGTGAAAAATGACAACCTCGATAGATATTAGAAGATGGATTTCCTTAGTGTAGAAATAAATAAAAACGCAAGAAAACACATGCAACGGATTAGTCTTCATAAAAATGCTGAAATAGGCCAAATGTTGGGTGACACAAATCCAGTGAGAAAGAAAAAAAACTGGGAGAAAACCCGATTCTGTTAGTATTTGTTGGCCCCTTAAAAGCATCTTACAACTTTAATTAAACAGTATAACCGTTGGTCTCGAGTGGCATAAAAGCGATTGCGTGTACATGTTGTGCTGAGCACCAACAACGTATAATCTCAGTTTACGATCTTTAAGCTATAGATTATCATAACTGGCATTTGGAAGGTTTCGATTTGATAAATGAATTATTATAAGTCGAAAACTCGTGATTCGTATTTTTGCCACCCAATATCCCGACGTTACAATTCTAAGCACTTAAAAACTTAACTACTTAATTGACTCAAACTTAGTAAAAATGGAGCTACCAATATTTTCGTCTGTAGTGCTTGGTCCTTCAAACTTTAGATGTCTGATACGATCAAGTAAAGGTGCCGATAATTTAATAAATTTGTTGTATACGCCAACGAGCCATCGTCGAAAACTATGACTAACGTCATGGTGTGATAAATAATAAAGTACGATTAAAATTATCATATGCCCATTCGATAGAGGTTTCATAATTCTAGAAGACTCGTACAAATCAATTCACTGATTTCCAAATAGTTTTGTCCACTTCTCGAGCGACTATTTTGGAATCTGGACAAAAGGCAAGAATAAGTTCAGTCAACTCTCCATTACAATATTTAACATATTTAAGATAAGATATAAGACTTCGTCAACCCATAAAAAATCTCTCTTAATGATGTAGCTGTAACTGATTTGAATTAATTGATATCAACCTACTTCTTATATTGTACAACAAACCATCAGCTCATATAATCAAAAGTGCATGCCTTCATCACAATTAAATTTTAATTTGCATCGATAAAATATTACAAAAATAAATTACAAATGTGAAATTGTGGTAACCATAAATTTACCATTCGTTACTCTCCCGTCCAATATACATTGTTAATCCCAATCAGTCAGCAGCCGCCGTACCGCACCGTCAAATCATGATACCGACATTATAATTTTGCTTATAATGTTAACACATTTTATATGATCATCAATTTGATATTGGGATACACCTTGAATACAAATCTTATAAAAAAAAAACAAAACCCTCCGTCTGCAGTGATGGATAATACACTTGGATGCAAAAAAATCGCACAATTTTCAAAAACAAAAAATCCAAAAAAAATTTTAATACAGATTCAAAGTCTGTTTGTTTGTATCTTTCCAATCTGTTTTGGGGCTCAAGGCACTCCCAACTCTTTCGCGGTTCGCTTATTGTCCTACCTTACGCCAGAACAGCCAAAGCGAGGACTTACGGCTATATAGGTCCGATTTACGTAGAGCCATCGTCATATTGCATAGCTGCATGTCAGTCTATAGAACTGACATGGAAGATGGGTTGGGCCATGAATTCCGCACTGCAACAGGGGGTCATAGATGGTGAAAAATCCCTTTTACATCCTGCTTCTATCGGGATTCGAAACCGGTACCGAGTTGGTAATTTTCTGTTTTGATGTGGGCAATCTGACTATTAGCTGAGTGTGGTGGATGTGCGTGAGGTTGGTGTGTCCCATTCGTAGCCGGCATATTATAGGGCTAGCTTGTCTTGATTCTAAGTCCCAAGATTTCCATGCGATGTTTTATTGCTGCCAGATGGGTTTGTGGATGCATAGTCAGCCATTGAATACTATTCGCTTGCCGATGGCTATTGATACTTGTTTTGCTAGGTCTTGCCTCGTGGTGTAATCTAATGCGATTTCGTTCGCTTGGGCTGCGGATTTGAAATCAGCTACTTTGTTTTCCAGGTATTTCCACGTAGTTGGGGTTCGAGATTAAAACGTTCCTTTTCGAGGAATTGAGAATTATCTCTCGAGTTTCGCGGTGTAGGGGATTTTGAATTTTTTTGGATGTCAGACCTTCTAGTATTGCCAGGGAGTCTGTGCATATTGCTTTGGTTTCGAGGAGATGATCAACGGCGATTCTGACCGATTCGCATAGCGCGGCTCTCTCCAAACTTATTGAGCTTCAGTCGTTTGACGTTTGTTTTTTTAGTTGAGATGTTCCCGTGCTAGTAACTGCGAATCCTGCTCTATTCTGTGTTTTCGAACCGTTGGTGTACTGAATACTTTCAATTGATACTTTCAATTTTAAATTCTGCAAGCGGGATATAACTTTCACGAGCTGTTGTATATAGCTTTGTGAAGTAAGGAGAGTCAAGATTGGCTTTTTGCTTGATAAAAAGTTTCAGGAATGCTTCTGCAATTAGGGAGACGGTGGGAAAGATTCTAAAAGCTCCGGGAACTATCCTCATGTTTTCGTTAATAATGGTATAACTATTGCTTTTATCCATTGAGAGGTAGGAGTGGGTGGTCCAGATTATATTAAAAATATTTAGCTGATGATTATTGCTGGGAATGGTTAGGTTATCCAGCATATTATTGGTGACGAAGTTTTCCCCGGGAGCTTTACTCTACCTGTTTTAAGTGCTATTTTGATCTCGATTATCAGTGATTCAAAGTCTATTTCATTGCCTATTCAGTGGGACCTTTTTGTGTTTATACGTGCCATTAAACTGATTTTTTGGGATAAACATCTGGAGTACACGTTTTTGTAAATCTGTCAGCATGAAAATTAGAGGTAAAAATCGAATTAAAACATGGAAAAATATAATTTTTATTAATAAGAAGTATTCCCTCCCCTAGCCCGAATGACAGCTTCCATTCGATGCTGAAAATGTTGTGGTATCGCTACCTATTCCATTACTATCACTTGTTGCAGATTCTGGGCACTCGTTGGAGCAACATTTCTGGTTCGAACCCTTCTTTTCAACTCGTCCCATAAATGTTCGATGGGATTGATGTCCGAGCTTCAAGCAGGCTCCATAACAGGCTCATCCACCTCTTGAATGTATTGGTATACTACGCTAGCCGTATGCGGTCTCGCATTATCCTATATGAACAAAAAATGTTCACCAATAAACTAGGCAAAAGGGTTCGAGTGTACGACCTACTCCTCGAATACTTCTTCAATGTACCATTGAGAAGTGATTCCTCTTGATCGATAGCTAGTTTTGGTTCGGGTGGTGAATACAAGATCTGTCTTCGCCTGATATGCCTCCTAGAACATGCACGATTCACCGGCATACGAGATACGTTCTTCTATATGCAATATTGTGCATATCGCTCTCCTTGTCTTCTGTTTACTCTTCCGCGTCCATCAATGCCATATAAACACATCCTGCACTCGTCAGAGAACAGGACCCTTCATTGTTCTTCTGTCCAATTCAAATGCTCTCGAGCCAACTCAAGTTGGGCTTGTCGGTGAGCTGCGGCCAATTTCGGCCCGTCAGCTGGTCTGTGTGCTGTCAGATTAACTTCTCTCAGTCGTTTTCTAACTGTCCACCGACATACAACGATTTCGCAACAACGTTGTTACAAGGAAGCGGTGATCACGCTGTGCTTTAGCACGTGGTCGTCCAGATCCTTCTCGTCGTCCAAAGCCACCAGTTTCCTGATATCTATGCCGCACTCGACGAACCGAAAATCGTCTAAAACATCTTGGGTTTGTTTTGATATTTTTGAACTTTTGTGGAAAATTGAACAACGTGCAATTTTTTTACACCCAACTGTATATACGGTGTATATGTAGGTATATGGATGCGCGGATTAAAGACTGACGTGCTAAGACTTACACTTGATTAAATTTTATTATAGAGATCAATCAAAAATAATTAAATATTGGTTTCATAATTTTATGTCTGCACTGGATGGAGCTCCAGCATATCTAACTATATACATATAAGAGCTCGGGTTTTTTAAATACCATATATGCGCGTTTAATGTTATGCTTTTACGTTTTAATGGGATGGGTTTTTGGTTTTTTGTGAAAATATTTCGGATTAAGTATATGGAAAATCGCTGTAATCAGAGAGAAGCAATAAAACATTAAAACGAAATGGAATCAACGTAATGAGATATGATTTAAAACATTTTAAGCTGGTATTTTGCATCTTAAGTTGTTTCAAATTATTTTGGGGTTTAACGCATTTTTATTACGGTTATATTAATGAACAAACACTCTTGATGAGTTGTTCTTATTTTAATTAACCGATATTACTTATAAACCATCTCTTATATATTGGGGCAAAGTTAAAAGAGATTGTTAAATGAACTTCCAATTAGCAGCCGAAAATCGGATGTGAATGAACTCTATATCAGTCGAGTAGTGTACACCGCGCAATGATGATGTATATTATCCCTATGCCAATATGCCCACGTGGGCCTACCACGTATCATGGTGAGGGTATATAACGGGTGGGCCATCTGTAACAAAAATCAGTATATTATCTCCACTGGACGAAATGAATCAACTTACGCTTGAGCAACGTTGGGATTTATTGCAAATTTATTTACAAAACAAATATTCCAAAACAGAGCAAAATTTGGTCACAGAGAAGGACCAACAGTGCCCGAAACACGTAAGTTTATTGTTAAAATTCGTTAAACTGGTTTCATTGTTGATGCGCCAAGACGTGAGCGTGCTCGTACAGTGCGTAATACCGAAAATACCGAAGCTGTGAAAATCTTTTCGGTTGAAGCTCATCTTGGTAGGTACGTTAATAAGCAAAATTGCCGTATTTGGGGCTCAGAAAACCCACATGTGGTCTTAGAGAAGCCAATGCACCCTTTACGAGTGACTGTTTGGTGCGGCTTGTGGAGTGGAGGCATCATTATCCCACAATTTCTTTGAATATGAGGACGGCGCAATCATAACGTTCAATTTAGACACCTATCGCACCAAACAGTGCTGACAAACCATATAGAGACAATTGAGCATTTGAATGGAGCAACATTCGTGATATTCCAACGCCAAAATACGACCCCATTCATTCGAAAAATGCTCAAAAATTGATCCGATCGAATGGGGTACTGTGAGGCCAGCCGCGGCAGCCATATGAATGAAATAATATTCCATATCTAACCGGAACAATTGTACTTCACAACAAAAAACTAAATTTCGGGCTAGCTTATAGTATTATAAATGGAACTATGTCTGAAAAACCATACCTCCACTTTGGTAAAAACGAAATCTTAACATATGATTGGTTTGATGATGAATGTTGCCCTACTGTTGATGAACGTAATGTAATGCTACCTTTTGGTAAGGATGTTGGTCAACTTTTATTCGGAATATTGACAGAGTGGGAACAAATAACAATCGATGTGATGTCCATTGTTTATGAAAATTTACATTTTAATCCTTGCAAGGCTATAACTTTAAAGACTAGCCTTTTCGACCTTGTTCAATCGGTGTAAGCGGCAAAAGAGTGTTAGTGATACTTGATACACTGGAACATTATAGATTTTCCGTTGGTGCCAAAATTAACGAGGCACACCGAAAAAGTCTTATTATGGTGTAAAGACGAACTCCGAAATAATTTCGAGTTCAGGAAATAAACCCCATTAGAACTAGACAACTTGGAAAACGCAATCGATAGTATCTACAACGTTATTTATCAGAGCTTGCTCTAAGTTTGGTTAGCGAGGAACCTGTTAATGATCCTTTGGCGATATCTATCTAACCCCAAACTATCACCTGCATACTACTCCAGATAAAGCGGTTAAAAAATGAGTACTTATACTCGAAATGTCGCTAAATCCACAGTTAAAAAATTTAAAGTTTGCAACACCAATCCAACTATCATCCTGGATGGAATCAAACTGGAAATTTTTCGGTATGAAATTAGTCTTGGTTTGAGCGACTCATCTGCAAGTATGCCTATGACGACACAGACAAATGATTTTGCGAAAGGTTTCTTAAATCAATAACATTTGGAATCGTTGGCAACTTATTGTTGGTGACTTGATGGAAGATTGTCGGCTGAAATTGTTGTCTTACCGCAGTTGATTGTAGTTAGGGTTAACCGGAAACCATTTGGAGGAATTACTGATTCTGGTCTTATTATTTGTATATTTTGTTCTTGAGAAAGTCTGTGTTAAGATCATCTGCTACAAAAGTAAAAGCAGCATTTTTGTTGAATTGTCCGATTGGGAGTTAGCCCGTAAGCTGATAACGCAAGACATCCTCCGTTGGTATGTTCTCTTTTGCGCAGTATAAAGTCGACCTTCCTGATAGTATTTTCCCAGGTAAATTATAGCATGACCACTTCATTCAAGTTTGAATTGCGTTTAGTACTGTTCGACAATGTAAGAGAAGAAGCCGAGTTGTATTTATTCCAAAAACTATATGTAGTTAGTCTGCAACAGATCCAAAATCATTTTGGCCAATTAATATGTCATCTATCTTTCTAACAATTTTTAGAGATAATAATGTATCTGCCTCCCCACTCAGTAACATGAAACATGCTTATTGAATGGATAAATCATGGAAGTGCTTTTCTGGAAATTAAAGGTGGTTAACTTTATTAGCAAACATAATAACTATTATTGGGGCACTAAAATCGTCAAATAACATCAACGACGACTATCTCTGCGTATAGTAACTAAATGGTCTGCCATTTGGCCTAGTATCATCATTGGGCTTTTCAAAACGTAGTAAACCTACTAGGTTCCCGATTTGGACCTAGTTTGCAGATTAATCAATTATGAGGTCCTACATTGGAGCCTGTTCTCTTTCGAACCCTTCAAATCAGCCGATGCTGACGGTATATTTCCTGCTGTGCTACAGCAGTGATATCCTCTCATTAAAGAACATTTACTGTATCTGTTCCGCATGCTTGTATCGCTTTTAGTCTTGTTCCACAATCTTAAAGCAGAAATAAAGTAATTTTTATTCCAAAAATTGGCAAGTCAGACTACACCAACCCCAAAGCGTTTTGGCTTATAATATGTCTGTTACTGACAAGTTTCTACTAAATGTAGTATCGAACCCAACATCATCAGGTGGATTGAATTTATATGCTTGGATGTCGTATTGTGATATGCGAAGTTGAAAATATATTAATTTCAGTCAAGGCTCCCAGAGGATGCCCGCAGAGAGGTGTGCTTTCACCCCTGTTGTGTAATCTGGTCATTGACGAACTTCGTGTTATTTTTGGTGAGTCCGGTTTAATCGCTTAAAGTCATGCTGACGATCTGATCTGACAGTTTCAGGCAAGCACCTGACTGTCTGATCACATTTAACTCAACTCATTATAAAACAGTTGTGTCAGGTTAAGGATTTACATGTGAATCCGTCAAAGACCGACATGGTTATATTTACAAGGAGTAGGAAACTGCAGTTTTTTTTGTACCATCCCTATTCGGATGTAAAGTAAATAGCTCAGCCTATCGTCGAACACCTTGGTGTTTTCCTGGATGATAAACTTTCTTGGAAGTATCATCTGGATTTAAAAACTTCTAAAAACCACTGCTATTTTTTGGCGATGCCGTAGAGCTTTTGGTAATTCTTGGGGTTTATGCTATATTTTATTTACAAATCACTTGCACTCCCAATGCTAACTTATGCATCTATTGTTTGGCGACAAGAGGTTAAAGTAAACTCTTCAATTGGTAAACTGTAAAAACATCACTTGTCGGGCTATAACTTCAACTCTGCTCCTAGCTATGGAACTCATTCTCTCCCTACACCAGTTAGAATCCGTCATTTTAAGTACAGCTTGTTCGGCTGCCTCTCATTTGAGGCTGGGGCGTGGAATGCTTTTGGCACTACTTCAGGCCATAGATCAATTCTTAATGAATTCACATAAGCTATGCTAGAAATCGATATGGTTATGAATAGGTTTCAGCCTGTTTATAATTTCCACAAATCATTTATGGTGTTTTTTTCGTGCAGTGATATGTGGTTCTCGTCAGACTGGCTCAAACAGATATCCGAATCACTTGTATTGTTTTCACATGGCTCTGTCTCTAAACAGGGTGCTGGCTTTCGTTGCCGACGACAAACAGATTATTTTTTGCACAGAAAGTAAAACTGTACTTAACTGTTCTCTAACCATTTCCAAACTGGTAGGGAATTGCAAGAAATGTCTGAACCTCCTGGGTTGTGACAACAAGGTAACGGTCATGTGGGTTCCTCATCATTGTGACATTGACGGCAACGAAAATGCAGACTGTTTGGCTAAAACTAGTTCTCGCTTATATTTTGTAAGTTCTGAACCAGCTGCTCGTTTATCTCTTCATATAGTGAAATAAACAATTAAAACCATTGCCCTATCAAATCTAAAGCTGACGTGGATAGCTATTCCTACTTGGCGAAATACTTAGTCAGAGGACTTAACCCGAAGCTGACCAATTACGATGTTTCATTGAAAAAGGACAACTTGTGAATATTAGTTTCTCAGTGATGCCGTACGTGAGCAGTGGTCCGGCTTTCGATCGCATGAGATCACTTGTGTTCAATTCAAAGAATATTTTTGGAATGAATCTACTGTCTTCTTTGCCCTGGTTCAAACTGCTCCAGCAGGCGCGGTCCGTCATAATGGGCAAGGTGGGCAGTGCCCACCTTTACCATTTACTAAACTTCTATCAAGATCAAACAAATTATAGTTTAAAAATCGTTAACCATACATAGATTCAAAGATTTGTTTTAAATTTACGCGCATATTGTTTGTAACCTGTTCAAAAAATCATGTTAAAACGAACTAAAGTAAAATATTCGTAATACATGCATATATATCTAATACACACATATACGAGTACATAATGTAAAATGCAAAAAATGGTTCATTTCATCTCTATTTCTCTCAAAAATATACATACGTATGCATTTTCTCTTCTATTTGCATTTTATATTTGGATTTTGTCTATAAACTCTCATTAGGCAAATCGTAAAGTGCTACATATTTGAGTATTAAATGCATTATTTCTCTTTCAGCTTTACGATTTTATTAAACCAAATACCATGGTAATATCGTCTCTCAGTTTGGTTTTATACAAGAATAGTGGGCAAATGACGTAAATCACTTGCTGGTATAATTTTATCTCTCTCCTTTTTAACATAGGAATTAATTTGAAGGTGAGATGAAATAGAAAAAATGTTTTTTGATTTGGTTTATGTGTTTACTTTTGCTGTTTTTAAATAATACTAGATTCCCTCAACTTACGTGATTTTATATAATTATAGATTTTCAATATGATATCGGTTAGTAGTTATAATTTGTGGCAGTTGCGAATTGACCTTATGTGGCCATAATGAAAAAACTGATTCAGATCGACCGGGAGTGTTCAGAGCCATATTCGAATCATTTTGCAGAAATTAGGTTACTCTAAAAGCATATTATGCTACTACTCCAATTTTTAACGGAACTTTTAAGCACATTCAACATGATGTTCTCAAATGTATCAATACCGTATATAACGACTTCGTTTATGCAGAAATTCAAGATATTCTTTACATTTCCATTCAAGCAGAAACTACTGATGTCTCAAACAAAAGTTAATTTGTGTTTATATTTTGATTAGTTTCTACAGAACGTATTTAAACAGGAGAAGTCGTCTAAAGATTTATTTCTTTTGTAGAAATCCAAGATCGTTCAGCTAATGGATAAGGTGTACAAATAGAATATTACCAGTGACAAAAATACTGCTCAAACTTACGACGGTGTTACAGTTATGAGTGGAAATAAAGGTGGAGTGCAAATCATATTAAAACAGGATTTTCCTAACGTATATTTTGTCTACTGTTATGTTTCAAATTTAGTCCTTCAGGCCGTGTGCGCCAAACAAATATCAGAACTGCGTATTTTTTGCCAATTTATATATAGGATATCACCATTTTTTTTGTGTATCTCTTAAAAAATAAGTAAGTTATTGCAAATCTGTGACAAAAAGCTACCACGACCAAATTTCATCTCGGGAATTTCCAGTCGTACAATTAACGTAGTGTATGAAAAAGTGCAAGAGATAAAAAATTGCATGGCAACCATTCAGAACGGCACAACTTCGGATACAAGAACGATTTGCGAAGCGTGTGGTTTTATTTTATTACTAAACGATTTAAAGTTTATTACGTTTGAAAGATTTTTTTCTCATTAAACAATTAAATTTAGTTTAAAAGAAGCGTATGACGTAATACGAGAGCTTGTTAACGATAGGTTTAGCAACGCAGAATATTTAGTAATCAGTACTTTTAGATTGCACAAAGATTAAGCTTTATGCTTTAAACTTTTCTTACCAGTTGCTAATTACAATAGCCAATTTATATCCATTTTTAGATAAAGCACTCTTGAAATCTAAACTACAAGTAGTTTATCAGCAAACAATGATTTTTCAGCCCGCAAAACTATTTGTGAGCTAGTCAAAACTATTTATAATAACAATTTAGAAAAAATACTCGAAGAAGTTATTCGCCTTTCGATAATAATAATAACCATACCGATGTCGACCGCAGTCAAAACGATGTTTTTTAAACGCTGAAAACTGTAAAATCTTATTAAAGAAGCACAATGAGGGACGAATGATTGAAGAAATTAGCTTTATATTCAATTAAAGAACCCTGATCAATGAAATAGACAATTTTAATGGCAGAGTTCTGTATCGATAACACTTCTATTTTTAATTTAATTTTTCATGAAGTTTTATATAATTTTGCCCACCCATGTTTGAAACCCACGGACCGCTACTGTGCTCCAGTTTGCTTAGGTTGCAGAGTGCTTTGATGAAATCCTATAGGTTTGCATCATGGGCCATTTGTTGGATTGAGTGCGGAATCTTAAAGAATATTGGAAGCTTGTACGAATAGATTAAATTGTACTCATGTTTATAGAAAGGACGGTACTATTCATTTCTAGTTTTTAACGCCATTTAATTGCTGCCGTTAATGGGTTATAATCATGACAGAGCAACAGAGTGATAATTCACCCAGGTATTACCCAAACGTAATTTATCACTCTCATTATATACGTCAATCAATTCGTCGAGGTTAATTTGTTGCAAAATTATTTCAGGATTATTATAGGATGCATGAATCTTGATAAATTGAAATATTTTCCAAGAAACTGCATCCCGTCCTCCACGATCCCATATAAGCATTTTTCGGGGCAATCAAAAGTTTTTTTTTTATAAATTATTAACATTTTTTATCACGTAGTATATCAAAATAACACTTTAGAATTTCGCCCTCAACACATAAAAGTATATAATAATTTTTTTTTTCTTAATTTTAGATTTTCATCGATCAACATAATTTAAGGTACAACAACGTCTTGAAATATAAAATAATAATCGCGCATATATAACATAACAATTTCAATCTTTGGTGAAAAATAAAACAAAATATTCTTAAATGTGGCAGCTGGCAGCTAAAATATTTAAAATATCGCAGTAATAACATATATCCATATAATTTTTAAGTGTCCAACCCTCTTTGTACCTTATTATCTGTTAATCATATTGTAATCCATATCCCGTGTCTTATATATTGTAAATTCGAATATATGTACAAAAAAAAACGAAATCTGCCAGCTAAAATTATTATGATCATCATGATCAACGCCGTGCAGCATCCAAACCTTATGATGAACGCATTTTTTTTTATAAAACGTACGTACAATCCAATTTCATTCAAAGATGGTTTTTTTGCAACACTTTTGGTGTCATGGCTTTTTATTATATGATATTCCTTAAGGGGATAATTTCAAGATTCAACATTTTCTTTGGATTCCATGAAATTACAATTAAATTTATTTTTTTTTCTCTTCCTTCACAAATTTGTGTTATTCGATTAAAAACACAAAATTGTACAATTATGCACGGTGTCATCGGAGATTAATTGCGTGTGGTGCAATCAAAACTTTGTTTTGGGGCCAAAAACGTAAAATTTGGTTTGATTAGTTATGGTGTTTATAGTGGAGCAACCATCAGTCTCGATTCTCGATAGTTCTACATATTTTATAAAATGTATTGTTAACCAGAGTATACCAGATCATATAATCGGTGGTCCATTTAGCGTTTGCCTAATTCAACTACCGGCTATCTCGATTCGAGGATCAATTTGTGAAGAAACTTAATGAAACAGAATTATTATTGGACAACACGTGCAATTGAGAATATTGGCGCTATTCCTCAGAATAAGTCTGAGTATCCATCAACATCAACTCGTCATTGTGCCCAAGCATTGAATATTAGTGTAGGAGTTGAAGCAAACTGACCAACCACAACGTTTTCGGTTCACTAATTCGACTGTGGAACGCTTGGAAGTAAGTGAGCATTTTTATGGAAAAATTATCTTTTCCGCCAAACTCATTTTCACCTCAAAAGCTATGTGAACAAGCAAAAATGTGGAATCTGGAGCTCAGAAAATTCATACGTAACCATGAAAAAAAATTTATACATTAACACCGGGTGACTTTTTGTGGTTTAAGAACCGCCGCACCGGTTCATTTTCTTTGAAAATAAGGTAAGAGTCGCCCTTTCTGTTAACTGGGTGTGTTACCAAGCCCATGGTAAACGAGTTTTTGCTCGAAAGAAAGCAAGCCCCAAGACTAACAAATAACAAAACAAACTGGGAATACTTGCGACAGCAAAAGACCTAACGCTTCAATCTACAGGTGCTGATCTCGAACGCTTATATATGATGGAAGGAGAGGAAAATCTCATTGAAAGTGTACATAAAGCGGCATGAGAAAGTACCTCCATCCAGCAAGGGATATTACATAAAAGTATATGCTACATAGTTGTAGTCACAGAGTTGGTTAACGAAAAAAGACGAGCTCGCAAGACTTGGCAGAGAACTAGAGCCCCTGAAGATAAATCAATCCTAAACAATTTGTGCAACAAACTTAAACTGCTTATAAAACGGATTAAGATTTAGTCAGTAGCTATAGCTTTCCAAGTAACCTGACAGGTAACCCTGGCACGGACTATTCATTCACTCTCAGCGATTCTGATCTGGGTGCCGAACACCTAGAACTTACATTCAAACCACAAACTGGGCAGGCAGAGAATGAATATTTAACACCGGTAAGCAAAATAGACGAGGTATTTGTTCTACCAGTCACTGTGAAAGAAATCAAACAAGAAGTAAAAAATTTTAAAGATCATACGGATCAATCTCTTTATTAATAAATTTTCGAAAAATTGTTTCTCAAGAGTCTAAGGCCAATTATAGAGAATAGAAAAGTTTCAACAATAGAACAGGTATATAGGATCACTGATACGATTGATGAGGTCCTGGAGGAGAAGAAGATATGTTCAGCAGTATTCTTAGAAACATTTGATAAGGTTTGGCACATTGGTCTAGAAATTAAGCTTCAACGAGATCTACCAAAACAATATTATGATCTGCTAAAGTCTTACATAAATGACCGTTACTTTCGGGTGAGACAGGAAGAGGAGTACTTAAAACTGAAGAAAATATTGGCAGGAGTCCCACAAGGTATATAGTGTGCTTGGCCTTGTGTTATACCTTCTGTATACAAATGATTTACCAAATATAGCAGAAGCCAGAATAGGGACTTTTGCTGATGACACTGCAGTTATGACCACTGATATACTAGTATTGTCGAGTCACCACAGAAACTACAAAATGCATTTAATATAATGAAAAATTGGACAAAAACTTGGAGAATAACGAATCAAAATCAACATACATCAACTTCACAAACAATAAAGTAGATTACATTCCGATTAGGCTGAATTCCCAACAAATTCCGTACTGTGACAATTCGAAATACCTTGGCATGACCTAGACACTAGCCTCAGATGGAATGCGCATGTTAAAAAGAAAAAACAAAAATTGAATTTTTAATTCAGAAGAATGCAGTGGCTTATTGGAAGAAACTTTGAGCTGACAATGCAAAACAATTAACTACTTTTATATAAACAAATCCTTAAACCCATCTGGTCAAACAGCATTCAACTTTGAGGCAGTGCAAAGAAAACTATAATTAAGACCATACAAACATTTCAAAACAAAATACTACGTAGCATTGTCAATAGTGTATTAGAACCATTGTGTATTAGAAATGACAACCTCTATCGAGACCTTAACATGGAATACGTCAGCGATGAAATGTTTAAATTTGTAAGGAGTTATGTACTGCAAATGCAGCAGCATTACAACGAGTAGCGGCGGAATTCACTGGTACTCACACCAATGGACCAAAGCGCCTAAAACGATCAAAGTCTTTAGAATTAGTAGTTCTCCGAGCTACTAAATTCGAAAGACTGAACGAACTGGGACAAACCAATTGATCCCATAAGATACTACACCACTTGAAAATTCAAAACATTTACTAGATAATCACTGAAATTAGTTGTAATATTATACAAAAATACAGATTTGTTTCAAAAAAAAAATATTCATCGGACTTAAACCGAATAGATGTTTTAATATGGTCCATTCTCCAGGCTCAATATTGGTAAGAATAGGACAAAATAGCATCACATCAATTCGTGCCGTTCGTGAAGCCTTCTCAGACAGACTCGATGCAATTATCCACGCTAAAGGAATTTCTTATAAAGAGCTCATAAATAGTGTCTTATTCTTTCACAAAGGGAGATTTAGCCAATGTTACTTAAAGCCATAACCCCATCTGTGCTAGAAGGATGTTTGTACTTAGTAATTTTATTTATAAATAAGACTACAACTACGACTTGACATTTAAAATGGCGTCAGACACATAAAACATTAATTAATAATAATTTAAATCAGGAAGAAGCAGTGTTGCTTGATTCTTTGCTTCAATGTATCATTGCTAGAAGTAAATTCCAACAGGTGATTTATCTGATTAATCGGTTCATTAGAACCATATAGTTAGTTCTATAAACATCAACTTGAAAGAACTCATTTCTTCTTAGATCTACTGGGCACTTTAGTTTGTATTTTTTTCATTATTGATGGTATTATTGATCTTACACTTATATTCGGACTAAGAAGATTTGACTCACACCATTTCAATTTCCTCTTGAAGTTTCTCGGCAACGCTTAAGTTCTCGACAGTTCTGTATATTTTGAGGTCGTTAGCAAATATTAAGATTATTGAGTATAGAATGACTTCAGTGACTGCGTCGATGAAAATAGTAAAAATCCAAGGGCTAAGATGGAAACCTAGCGGAAAGCCTGATATAGCTTGAATTGACTTGGAGCTGCTGTTTCCAATATTGATGTATTCGATGCGGTTGCTTAAGTAACATTTAAATCAGGCCGCAATGTCATTGGAGAACCAAAATAAGTATAACCGGTCTAGTGCTTTACAATGGCTAATGCAGTCAAACGCATTGGCAAAGTCTATACGTACAACACGTCAACTTGCTTGTGACTTTCAATATTTTTGATTGTGCTGCTGGTGAATTCAATAAGGTTTGCGGATATTGATCTATTTAGCATGAACCACTTCTTTGAAATTGATATACCGGGTGTTTCTTTTAAACTGAGCCGATCAAATATCTCGAAAATTAGTCACTCTACGGAAAAAATGTTCATAATCTAAATTTAATCATACCACGGGGGAAATACATTAGTACAAAAAAAATAGTTCCCCACCCCCCGCTAACTTTTAAACTAAGATAGGAAGCCATATTTTTTATTGCAGATACGGATTTTACGACTAAAAGTACGTATGATTTGAATGAAATATTTTGTTAGGTTCATGATAGATGGCGTTGTAATCGACGAAATTCAATATTTTCAATTTCTTCTTCTTAGAACGAACACATGTATTCGATTCTGCAATACGTGTGAAATAAAATTCGTCATCAAAACAGTTTATTCAGTTTTGTAAATCACATTTTGACGCCCTGTGGTTGGGGGCAAACATGTTTTGTAAATAATTCAAACGAAACATGAGATCCATTGAATACCACCACAGTATCCAGAGCTTGTCGTAGGAGGCGACTAAATCTGGTTGGATCGCTGGGCTGACGACCCGCATCCGTAAAAACCAATTAGAGTTAAAAATGTCAACAAAACCAAAAAAATCGGATACCGACTAAATAACAATGACCCCTCGCTTAAGTACCCGGATACGAGAATGAGGATCAGCACGTGGAACATGCAGTCACTAAGAAAACCTGGTGCGTTGGACGGCCTTATCACATGTATGAAAGAGTATCGGCTGGAACTCGTAGCGCTCCAAGAAACTCGATGGCCTAAAAGTGGAGTCCATGTGTCCCAAGGCTATACGTTGCTAGACAGTGGAGATGACCTCGGAAATCTTGGAGTTGGCTTTCTCATTGGGCCGCAGGTAAAAAAGGCTGTCTTGGACTTCCAGGCAGTCGATAATCGAATATGTAAGCTTCGCTTGCACATGAAATTAGCCAACCTGTCAATTGTTTGTGTACATGCGCCCACTGAGGTAAGCCAACCCCAAGATAAAGACTCATTTTACAATAATTTGGATAATCTGATGGGCTCTATACCTGAGCACGATATCAGATTGGTGATTGGTGACTTTAATGCTAGAGCTGGCAGAAATCAGACCAACTTATGTAATAACATAGGTCCGTACTCCCGACAAGAAACTGCGACCGAAAATGGGGGAAGAATGATGTACTTTGCGATCGCTCATGATCTCAAAGTGGCAAGTACATTTTTTCCCCATAAAAACATCCATTTGGAAACATGGACACATCCACGTAAAACATCCCGAAGCCAAATTGACCATGTGTTGATTTCAAAAGACCGAGCTCGGGTTGTTCAAGACGTGAGATCGTATCGGTCGTCAACAAAATTCGTAGGCAGTGACCATTTTATGGTTGCTGCAAAGCTGCGATGGAAATTTTCGTACAAGTCGAGGTGGACAGGTGAATATAAAACGCGATTCTCCTGTGAAGGTCTGATAAATGAAGAAACGCAACGAAAATACCAAGATCTGGTCAGCAATAGCATTTTACGATCCAATTACCAATCTGATGATGTGAACAGTGTCTGGGAAGTATTGAAAACCTCGGTTGTCGATGCCGCCCAGCACACTCTCGGTATAGTGAAAACTAAGCCCAAAAATGATTGGTTTTATGAGGAGTGTCGTCTTGCTGTTGAGCAACGCAATATAGCCCACAATAAAGCGCAGACTCGGTTTACAATTGCAAGGAAAAACAAGGCAGTTCTTGCTAGGAGGACAGCTAAACGCATTTGTAGACAGAAGAAGCGCGAATGGTGGAAGGCCAAGGTCTTTAGAGTAAAACAACTCAGCAATGAGCACAATTCGCGTGGTTTCTTTAAAGGAATCACCGAATTGCACCATACCTTAAGGTCTCGGTCAACTGCCATTCGGGACCAGGATGGAAACCTCTGTGTTAACGTCGATGCGGTACTCGATACATGGCGTGAACATTTTTCTGATCTACTTAATGTTCCACGTGTATCACAAGCTGTATTTGAATACCCTCAAATACAGACCGCGGAGATGTTCATTGAGGATCCATCCTATGAGGAATTCACAATGGCCATGCAGAGATTAAAGAAAAATCGTTCACCAGGGGTTGATTGCATTAATTCAGAGCTCTTGATATTCGGAGGGCTAACTTTGTGGAACTGTCTTTTCGACCTTATTCGATTGGTATGGCGAAATAAAGTAATGCCTGACGAATGGAAAGTGGCCGCGTTATGCCCAATATTCAAAAAGGGTGATCGCATGAAATGCGAGAATTATCGCGGTATAGCTCTCCTTTGCACAGCATATAAGTTACTGTCTTACATAATCTTGGGAAGAATTACTCCTTTAGCGGAAGAAATTCGCTGCGGATGATTCTTTCCAAGCACTACGAAACATCTCGCGATGTACACCAGGTATTCCTAGATTTCAAGCAAGCCTATGACTCGATCAATCGAGAGAGGCTATGGTATGCGCTTGAATATTTAGGAATACCACAAAAATATGTACATCTCTGTAAAATGACAGTAACGCAGTCACAATGCTGTGTCAAAGTTGAGAACAGGCTATCGAGAATTTTTGCAATTACTTCTGGTGTTCGACAAGGAGATGCGCTGTCCCCGATACTTTTTAATCTCATGTTGGAATACATCCTTCGTAAAAGTGCAACACCTCAGGACAATATCTTATTCCGACAATCCAATCAACTTCTTGCGTATGCAGATGATATCTGTGTGATTGGATTAAATGGCAACGGAGTGAAAGAGATACTTGATCCACTGGAACAGTTTTCAGCTTCCGTTGGTCTCAAAATCAATGAGTCCAAAACCAAATATCTGATCTCTTGTTTTCGAGACCAAGACGCAAGTGATTTCAGTAGTGGAAACCACACGTTTGAAGGAGTTATGAGATTCAAGTATCTTGGATCTCTCATTACTCACGATAATAGTGTGGGAGAGGATATCAAGGTCCGCCTTGCACTGGCAATCGGGCTTTGTATCCTCTACGTCCACTGCTGAAATCAAAATATCTTGCAAATACGGATAAGCTGAAGCTGTACAGAGTGTTGATCAGACCCGTTGTCATGTATGGATGTGAGAGTTGGACCTTGACGGATGAGTACGAAAGATGGCTTCTAACATTCGAGAGAAGAATCATGCGTGTGATATATGGCCCAAAACGCGACGTCGATGGCACATACCGAGTTCTATTCAATCACGAGATCAGGAATTTAATGCAAATTCCTGATATCGTGCATGAAATCAAAGGACAGCGAATACGCTGGCTCGGTCACGTTCTGCGTGCTGATCCGAAACGAATGATACAGCGATCTTTGAAGGGAGAACCGCCTTTCGATAGGCGAAGAGGTCGCTGTCGGCGACGATGGCTCCACGGCGTAGAGAGCGATCTGGCATCTTCCAACTGCTTACAACAGTATGAAGAGCTGGCTCGTGATCGAAACTGTTGGAGCCAGAATGTTGACACGGTACGGGCCAACAATGGCCTGTAAAAACCGAAAAACCGAAAATCACATTTAACGTTTGAGTTATTTCTTATCTTCGATAAACGATAAAATACTTTAGAACTGTGGCAGAGAAAATTGAAATGGTTTTGGTTTAAGGAGAAGCTTGCAGAAATCTTGAAAATGCTGTTGCTATTTACGCTCAACGTTTTCCGGATAGGATTCGTTCACGTGCTTCATTTGGCCGTACTATCAAACAATTTATTACTGATGGAAATGTTCAACCGAAAAATATGACCCGTCGAGCAACAGTCACTGGAGAAAATAATGAAATTGCTGTATTGACAGCAGTGGCTCATAATCCTCATGTTAGTACACGAGAAATAGTTCACGATTCCGGATTGTCCCTCACCAGAGTTTGGAGAATTTTAAAACGGTACAAGTATCATCCATATCACGTGTCTTTACAACAAGATCTTCATGGCGCTGATTTCCAAAATCGGGTAACTTTTTGTCAATGGGCACGTGAACAAATACAACAAAACCCCAATTTTTTTCGTTGCGTAATGTTCTCTGACGAATCGTCTTTTACAAACCATGGAACGGGGTTATCGACATAACATGCATTATTGGAGTGTTACAAATCCGCACTTGGATTCCGTCGATTACAACGCCATCTATCATGAACCGAACAAAATATTTCATCCAAATCATACGTACTTTTAGTCGTAGAATCCGTATCTGCAATAAAAAATATGGCTTCCTATCTTAGTTTAAAAGTTAAGTAGTGTTAAGCGATAGTGCTAGTGAAGTACAAGAACTTAACTCGAAATATTGATTGTATTAATTTTTTTTTTAATATTTTTTTTTTTATATATTTTATTCTATACTATCTTTTTTGGGGCTCAAGGCTCTCCCAGCTCTTTCGCGGTTCGCTTATTTACGTCCTACCTTACGCCTTAACGGCCAAATCGAGGACGTACGGCTATAGGTCCGATTTTCGAAGAACCATCTGCGCATTGCATAGCTCCATGTCAGCCTATAGTACTGACATGGAGGATGGGTCGGCCCATGAGCTCTGCACTCCAACAGGGGGTAATAGATGTGTTCATTAACACCACCGATCGTAATCAGATGGTGAAAAATCCCTTTTGCATCCTGCTCCTATCGGGATTCGAACCCGGTACCACCCGCTCCAATTGATTGTATTAATTTAATATGTTTGTATTTATCGCAGTTGCTTAGAACGCCAACATAACTGCCCCGAAAGTTTCTCCTCTCTGATAGATGATTTATGATTATCTGTGTCGTAATGCATTGGGGTGCCTAAATTCGCCCGCTTAGTAAGTATAGACTTGTTGCGACATGAATGAACTTGACTGCATGCTGTATTTGTTTGTGCCCCACATTCGCCCACCAATTTTGAGTTTGGGCTTTGTTGCAGCATGAAACGAACCTACTGGAAATATTATCTATGCTTTAAACGTGAAACGAAGTACCCTCGCGCGTACTGAAAGAGAAGGCCAGAAATTCCATAGTAGGAAGTTAATCTTTTTGCCGTGTTAGGTTTAGGCAGGAGGTATAGGATGAAAATTAGTGGGTGAGTTGTTTCAGAAGATCTTAACGTGTAATGCCCTAAAACAGGCCGTTGGGGTCACTACCTATGAAAGTACAATGTGTATTTGTAATTCCGAGTTGTTTACTTGTATCTTATAATCCACGAGGCTGGGTTTGATCTGATGATGACGTCATTGAAGACTATGTGATCGAAAAGATCAAATCCATCTCATCAGGCATATGCTACCGGACTTGATGTTCCTACTATGCGATTCGTATATATACGTTCAGTTGTGACGCCACAGTACTACTGAATTAAAAGAACTTAACTCGAAATCTAGATTTGATTAATTAATTGTGGCGTGAAATAATTTAATTGTATTTGTTGGAGTTGCTCAGAACGCCACAAAGATAAGATTTAAGATAAAATTTATTTCGTGTGTGTGCCACCTTTCGCTATATAAAGTGATCGACATTCAAAGTGCTCCAAATTTAACGCTGCTGTAGCAACCAAACAAATAGCAGCCCATTAATTTTTTGACAAACGTCAGTCTGTTATATTGTTTACACTCCTACGAAAGCATATTATGTTACGTCGATTGAAAATCGCAACCAGCTATTGGTAATAAGACTATGGAAACAATTCGTTTAATGTCACAGTAAAAAAAGTTATAGAAATGTAATTCAAACACAACAGTGTAATTTATTTGTATTTTTGTTGGAAAATCTGTTTCAACTTCATTCGTTACGTTAATTAACCGACTATAATTGGTCGATAGGGTGAATCTAGCGCTACCTAATAATAATTAATGTTTTATATTTTTGTACATCATAGTCAGTGTTGTTTGACATCTTGCGAACGTCGCACCGAACATTATAATAAAATACATACAGTCCACTACCATTCTTTTGCTGTCTATCAAATGGCCATTAACAGGGTCCTTCGAGCCGGATCGCCAATTTCGGCTAATTAATAAACCAGAACGAGATTGTTTATCATCCATTAGTATCCATCATTACTAATATTGAACATCATTTAACACTTTATTTCGGTTATAAGTATAATTTTTATTAGCAAAACTAAGTTTACCGTGCTTCCAACACCGCTATTAATAAGTGTATTGTGAAACCGTGAAATATAAAAAAAAATAAATAAAGTCAAACAGTGAATCCGGTTATCTCAATAAGTGGGTCAAATCTTCAAATTACCGCACTGAAGCCTTTGAGTACAACTACAATATGTCGGCCAAAATTTCCGAGCTAAAAACGAGACGCGCTGTGATATTATCTACCTTAACTAAAACACAAACGTTCATTAATAGTGCTGTAATTAATCCTGAGGAGGTTTCGCTTGAAGATATAGATGTAAGGACTCAAAAGTTAGATGAAGGATGGAATGAGTTTATCGCAATCGAAGCAGATTTATTAGCCATAGCTACGACTGAGAAATCTAAGATGGACGAATACGAAGAAAAATACTTTAAGGTTAAATCACAGTTATTGCGGGAATGGAGATTGCGTACACCCACGCTAAGGTCAAGTTCAACAAATCGCCCCGATCTGAATGCTACCATTGATAATTTAGTTCAACAAACCACGATTTTAGAAAGCGCAGTGCTGCATCAAAACGACTTAAAACTACCACGTGCACATATCGAGATCTTTTACGGTGATTACCACAAATGGTCAAGTTTCAAGGACGCCTTCATAACGTACATTGATAATAAACCTAACATTCCAAACGTTCATAAATTGCAATTGCTACGAAATTATCTGGGTGGTGAACCAAAAAATATTATATACAGTTATAAAAGCACTGATGCCAGCTACAATTAAGCTTGGAACAAACTGGTAGAGAGATATGACCGAGTAAGAAACGTGGTTAATTCATTGGTCAAACAATTCATGGATGAGCCAACGTTACATCAATTTTCAGTAAAGGGCTTAAGGCGTATTACCGACAACGTCGATTCACTCATACGAAACTTAGACGGTTTAGGGCCAGAAGCTCAAGGTCGCGACCCTTGGCTCTTGCACATTGTTCTCAGCAAGATGGATGCTGAGACCCGACAATCATGGTCCAACGAATCCTATGATAATAATCATCCTACATTTGAACAATTTCTGCAGTTTCTCAACAAACGCTGTTCAATTATTGAAGAATCAAGACCGGTTACCACTGCTGTAAAAAGAACAACGTCTGGTGTTAAGTCCTTTCATACGTCAGTTTTTCCAAAATGTGTGTGTTGTGATAAAGACCACTCTATTTATCGATGCATGAAGTTCAAGCAATTCAACGTACAAACTCGAAGGTCATTTGTATTAGACAACGCTCTCTGTTTCAATTGTTTGGGCTCCGGTCACCAAGCCGACAATTGTGCTTCAACTTCTAAATGCCGAACCTGCAGTGAACCACATCACACCTTATTACATTTTTATAAATTAAATCCAAGCTCATATCCTCACTCATCGCCATCTTTAATCAGAAACAAGGATAGCAATGGATTGAGCATAAAAGGTCCTAGTTCAGCAAGCAACGCTGCGGCTATCAACACATCATCAGTTAATCAATCGACTAATAAATCAGATTTGACGTCACCCAACACAACAGAACAGCTTTATTGGTACCGTCATCATCGTCTGAGTCGTCATGCCATCCTGTGTATGTAGCAGCAACAGCTCCGAAAGCATCAATTGAGGCACATGTAACTACTTCTAGCCAGGTCATTTTGCTTCTACCAACTGCAATAATTCAAGTTCGAAACTCGACAAACCAACTTGTTCCTGCTCGAGTTCTCTTGGATTCCGGATCTACATCAACCTTGATATCGGAATCATGCACACAACGCCTTGGATTGAAAAGATTCAAAGTTAATGTAAAGATAACGGGACTTGCATCCATCAATGCAGGATCCATTCGGTAAGCTACTAAATTAATATTTTGTTCACGGTTCAACAATTCTATTATGCATGAAGCAACAGCTTTAGTTTTACCAAAAATCACATCAATGCTTCCGGCTTCACATCTTAACATCTCGAAGTATAAACAACTATCGACCCTCCCACTTGCTGATCCAACATTTTACTGCCCTAAGTACATCGACATTCTAGTGGGCGCTGATTTGTTCTTCAAATTGTTAGGACCAGAGTCGAAACAGTTGGATGAAGAGTTATATCTTCGTAATAGTAGTCTTGGCTGGATTATTGCTGGTCGTTTTCAAGCATCAACTCAAGACCCCGAGGAAAAGGTAACCGTTTCGGTGACAAACCTGCATACGCGACTAGAAGACGAGCTACATCGTTTCTAAAATATAATATATACAATATACAAAATCTTGACTATTATGCTTTCTTGGAAGAATATCAAGAACATAACTTATCGTTCTTTGTTTTTTTCCGTAGTAAATTTAAAAAAGGCTAAGAACATCTGCATACTTTGGTCACAACGTAAGGTATTTGGAGAAGAAATCGCACAGCTTAAGGCACATCGACAGCTGTCAAGGAAAAATCAACTTTTATCGCTAGCTCCGTTTGTTGACTCTAACGGTATCTTACGTGTTGGGGGCCGCATTGAAGAATCCAGCGTCTCATATAATGCAAAGCATCCAATCATCCTGCACAAGAGCAGCATTTTCACCGAAATGTTAGTAAAGTCACTGCACGAGATTCATTTGCATCCTAGTTCTCATCTGTTGTTGTATATTTTACGACAAAACTATTGGATTATTGGTGGAAATCAGCTCATTAAAAAGACTTCAAATGGATGTGTGTCATGCTATCGGTACAAGCAAATCCAATCAACACAACAAATGGGTAAATTGCCAGCCGTTCGAATCAAGGAAGCACGGCCATTTTTAGCTACTGGTGTTGATTTTGCCGGTCCGGTTTTAGTTTCCACACGAAAAGGTAGAGGAGCAAGTTGAACGAAGGCATACATAGCAGTTTTCGTGTGTCTTACTGTAAAGGCGTTGCATTTAGAGCTTGTGAGTGATCTCACCTCCGATGCATTCATTGCCGCCTTACGACGTTTTATAGCAAGACGGGGGAATCCAGCAAACATCTACTGCGACAACGGCTCGAATTTTGTTGGTGCACAGCGAAAGATTCATCATTGGTATGACGTACTCAATAAGCATCAACCAGAAATCAACAACTTTCTAGCGGGAAACCAAATTACTTGGCACTTCATTCCACCTGAATCTCCTCACTTCGGCGGTATATGGGAGGCGTCGGTTAAGTCTGTGAAGGGTCATCTAAAACGAGTGATTGGAGAATCTAGACTTACGTTTGAGGAGTATGCAACCCTGCTGTCTCAAATTGAAGCAGTTTTGAACTCTCGCCCGCTAACACCATTGGAACATCAAGATAACTCAGGATACGATTTTTTGACACCAGGCCATTTTTTGCTAGGAGGACCCCCAACAATCTTCGCTGAATGTGGTCTTGAGATTAAGTTGACCCTTAACCAAAGATGGCAATTAATTCAAGATATGCTGAATGGGTTTTGGCGTCGTTGGCACAACGAGTATCTAACGAGCTTACAACAACGAACGAAGTGGCAGATGAAGCGCCAGAATTATAAGATCAACGATCTTGTATTGTTACGTGACACAAACCAACCCCCAGCCAGTTGGAGAAGAGGTCGCATCACGGAGATATATCCTGGTTCAGATGGGTTAGTCCGAGTGGTCAACGTTAAAACTGAGAGAGGGACTTACAAACGACCGATTTGTAAAATCTGTCCGTTATTTATATCTTAATAATATCACCAATTGTACTTAGAAGTAGTGCATGATTCAGCTTTTCTTTAATGGATGAAAAAGGAATTTCGATTAGAAGATGTAATCTTTTCCATCCATCAACGGGGGGAGTATGTTTCAACTTCATTCGTTACGTTAATTAACCGACTATAATTGGTCGATAGGGTGAATCTAGCGCTACCTAATAATAATTAATGTTTTATATTTTTGTACATCATAGTCAGTGTTGTTTGACATCTTGCGAACGTCGCACCGAACATTATAATAAAATACATACAGTCCACTACCATTCTTTTGCTGTCTATCAAATGGCCATTAACAAATCGCAACATTTATATATGAACGAAATGTTTTTGTATTAGACCATTACACGTTAAAATGAAGCTGGTGGAATCCAAACATGTCATTCAAAAACAGCAACAATGTTGGCTCAATGCAGTTCATTAGCAAGAGCATGGATGGGTTAGAGTGCAAATCAAAAGATAATTTACTACCAGCTAATTGTTCTGCTAAAGCAAGCCGCCAATGATGATTTAGTCGTGTTAACTGACCCAACGCTCACCTCTCGGTTTCCAAGAAAAAGTTCCCTGCTTTATTTTTCTCAGACTTTTCAATATGGATTCTTCATATGGCCAATTCTCCAGGCTCAATATCGGTAACAATAGGACAAAATATCATCACTTCAATTCGTGCCGTATGTGAAGCCTTCTCGGACAGACTCGATGCAATTATAGGCGGTAAAGGTGGCGACATCGAAGAATAACATTTTTTATTACATTTGAAATGATGTTACGATATACTGCGGTAACTGACAAATTTACAGTATTTTTAATTGGTAACACTTCGAGAGCTGACCTCTGTATAGGTAAAGCGATCTATTTCAATAAAGTCGAAAATTGAAATCCGAGATTCAATATATGTATCCAAGTTTGATTCTGGCGATCAGTGCGTAGGTTTCTTATAAAATCTCATAAATAGCGCCTTATTCTTGTTCAAAGTGACGTTTAGAACTACAGCATTGATACTATTGAGAACCTTATAGGCTGCCGATATCAGTATTGGTTCACATCAGGCTATCTCATCCCAAGTTAAGGAAAAAGGACATTAAAGTGGAACCAAGAGTAAGAAATGATGTCTAATTTCATTGTCACGTCAACCATTTATAATTAAATGATTACGTTAATTCAAAAACGGAAATTAAATTTTTATACACGAACTCGAAAGACTCTATAATTTTATATTAGCACATTTATCCAAACATTTGTATAACTAATTTAAAATTTAGCACACCGATTACCCAAATTTCAGGTTCCCAAGCCGAAAACGAAGAATTCAATGTTTTCTTATAGAGCAATTCGTCTTAATGGTAATTAGATTGGTTGAACAAAAAAGGCATATAACTATATACCGTATAGCTCTGCATACAGATGATTTCGTGTTTGTTTGGGCGCATAATTTTATAATTCACTGCCGAACAAACAATGCATCTGCAAACGGATACATTATTCAAGACGAATCGTATACACCTTAAGTGTTTTTTTATTTATTTATGATACCCTCTCGTTGTTTATCTTGATAGGAAATCATTTTTTATTGCGGCAAACACACGAAAAACAAATAACACGCTAATTACTAGTTTTGTGCGTTAGGAGAGATGGTTCGATCCGACGATACACATATAAGATTCAAGAAAATATTTTTAAGGTGATCATTTATCAACTTATTATTTAATATTTCAAATTGACACGATAGATGTGGATTTTTACAGATTGTTTTGGGTTCGTATATAATTTTAGGTTTTATAACGCGTATAGATAAAAAAAAACTCCATCGGGATAAAGATGAGTCGTGTGTTTCATCTGTATACTCGTATATAGTAGACGCAGACCAAATATTTAATTGAGGTTGAAATGTTGAATCTTTTTGGTTTGTTTGCGGTATGCTGTTGATACACACATTTTGATTAGGTGTCGTATAAAATTGAATACAAAAAAATTAGGTTTTTGTGTCTGTTTGGAGGTAATAAAAAAATCCGAGGCGTTATTTGATTTAAAATTGTGCCAACATATGTATGCTATTGTATAAAATTCCCAGCTATGGCTATACGTATAGGGTAATTATAGGGTTTCGCGCTTATTGATAATCATAATTTGTTTTATATTTTAGTGTTTGATATAATCGATGGTTAAGTCTAACAGGTGAGAAATGTTCTATGTAGAATTAGATTTTTGTTTTTGATTTCAAGGTCGTACTATTAATGATTAGGGATTGTTTGGTTTGTGTATCGAGGTTTGATAATTGGTTATGTTCTTAGGTTTTATATTGATCGAATTTGGATTTGAAAGAAAGATGAGTCCAGATCTGATAACGCCTTGAAAATAGTACAGCATGTTAATAGGCGATATTTTATTTTTGACGGCTACTACAACACTTTCATTTTCCTGTACCGTGTCAACAATCTGACTCCAACTGTTTTGATCTTTCTCCAGCTCTTCATACTGTTGCAGGCAACCACAAGATGCCAGATTGTTCTCTACGCCGTGGAGCCACCGTCGCCGACTTCGACTTCTTCACCTTCCGAAAGGCGGCTCTGCCAACAAAGATCGCTGTATTATTGCGTTCGGATCAGCACGAAGAACGTGATCGAGCCAGCATATACTCGCTGTCCTTTGATTTCATGCTCGATATCAGAAATTTTTTTCAACATGAGATTAAAAAGTATATCGGGAACAGCGCATCTCCTTGTCGAACACCAGAAGTAATTGCAAAAGTTCTCGATAGCTTGTTTTCAACTTTAACGCAGCATTGTGACTGTGTTACCGTCATTTTACACAGATGGACGTATTTGTTTGGTATTCCTAATTATTCAAGCACATACCATAGCCTCTCTTGGTTAATCGAGTCCTTGCTTGAAATCTAGGAATACCTGGTGTATATCGCGAGATGTTTCGAAGTACTTGGAAAGAACCATTCGTAGATAGAAAACTTGACCTGTGACTGACCGATTTGGACGGAATCTTCCGACAGAAGAGTAATTCTTTGCAAGATAATATATGAAAGTCACTTGTATGCTGTGCAAAGAAGGAAAGCTATACCGCGATAACTCTCGCATTTTAAGCGATCACTCTTCTTAAATATTGGGCATAACGCGGCCACTTTCTATTCTTCAGACATAACTTCATTTCGCCATGCCAATTGAACAAGGTCGAAAAAACAGTTGCACATAGTTAGCTCTCCGAAAATCAAGAGCTCTGAATTAATGCAATCAACTCTTGGTGAACGATTTTTCTTCCACCGTTCTCGCTTCTTCTGTCTTCAAATGCGTTTGGCTGTCCTCCTTGCAAAAACTGCTTTATTTATTCTTGCGATTGTATACTGAGTCTGCGCATGATTGTGGGATATATTTCGTCACTCAACAGCAAGACAACACTCTTCATCAAACCAATCATTTTTGGGCGTAGTTTTTAATATACCGTGAATGTGCTGGGCAGCATTGATAACCGAGGTTTTCAATACTTTCCAGACACTGTCATATATATACTAACTCTAAAACGGACAAACGAAAAATGATCTTGCATTGGTTTTACACCAGGCAGTGCGAAAATGACGTTGAACATATTATAACCAGCACCCAAAATCATTTTTGTTTCGAAATGAAAGTCACGTTTAATATACATGACACAGTGTAACTGGAGATTTGTAACTGGAGTTGTAGATTTTGTAATGGTTACAATCTGTTAGTCTTACAACCAATTTTATCCTAGGTCAACAGATCTTATCATTAATATCAGTTGTTTCTATAGATAGGATTCATCCGTTCAGTGGCGCCGATATTCTGAGTAAATTTGGTTTATATATAGTAATCCCAGACCTCAAACTGTTTAATGAATCAGTTGGAATTTATACTACACGGTCATCTTCTCCATATATCGTGTTATAAATTGCATCAGATAGCATGTTTATAGTTACAATATTTTAAATCAGTTCATTTGTCCATCTTCGTCTTGTGAATGTTGAATTTTCTTGTAATTTTTGTCTTAAAATATATTATATATATACGCTTTTGGTCTTATTCCGTACAAGCATTTCGTTTGATCTGCAAATATTTCAACCTCAATCCAGCAGGGTCTTCTGAAGTTCTGATATAGTCATATGCACTGTTAATTTCAAGTACGTTCTACTTATGTATGCTCCATCAAGTAAATGAAATATCTTCTGAAAAACTTGAGAGCATCACCAAACTGTCATCTTTGCTTAATATATATAATGTCGATATTCATTTTGTGATCCACATTATTTAGAATAATATACTGAAGATATATCAAATGTCGCTAAGAACATGTTTATATAACATCCAGCCTTCAGTTGCATTAATTGTTGCATTAGCAAGTGTTTATAATCTGCATAACTGGCACTTTTGGTATGGCATTTTCAGTTTGAGACCTGCATCGTACATAGTATTCTGTTGAGTTGGCCATCGCGCTTGTTAAATTTCTGGGGATTAGACGATGACATGATGATATTATGAACTAATCCGATATCGGATTTTTAGCGATATCAAAAAATCCGATTCGTCGCGACTTGTTCTATTATGAAATTGTCTGGTCGAATTTGTCAAATGTAAGTATGAAGTTAGCAATAATGTGTTTTGTAATTCACTTGAAGTTGCTAAATTTTATTTTATGGGTGTGTTTTAATTTACTAATGACGTTCATAACATCAGGAACAATTTGCAAAGTATTTTTACCAATATGATACATGATCAAATTTGTTGAAATGATACATGATCCCACCCATACTTTCATACTAGATTTGAAACGAAAGCCTCATAACATATGTAGAAACAAAATGCCACATATTCATCCGGTAGCATAAGTCCGGTAGCATATGCCTGATGAGATGTATTTTAGCTTTTCGATCACACAACAAATGAGATCAAAACCAGCCTAACAAATAAACATTACCGATCACTTAAGATTCGAAAGATAAAATGTCTTCATCAGCTGGTTGATTCAGCGCCCTAGCTGTCAATCAATACCACTTGAGGAGTTCCCATATAACTCCCATCAGCTACCACGTTCACAACATCGTTAACATATTCTACATTGGTGACCCCGACGACCCTGTTTACCCACCATTTCGAAATGGCACGTAGCACGCACACCTCTCTTACCAACACGAATTCTCAAAAAAATTACCACAGCACATAATAGTCTGTTCCAGCATACAAGTCAGTGACGGAAATAGTCGACGCAGGACCCTGCGTTGCAGGGGGGGCCACCAGCTATAGGGGGCCCAAATTTATTACTACAAAAAATATTTACAATAATGTTTTTTACATACATACACTGAAACTTTTTTCCCGCATTTATATTTGCCTACAAACATAAAACTATCATTGACCCCTTTTACACTATAGTCATGCTGCATCTTTTCGTATTTTGGTGCTGCTGAGTTTTTGTTTTATACTTTTCTATGTATGTGTAAAAAATATTTTCATTATTATTGAATACATTATAAAAAAATGATTGTATTATCTGAATCATGTCGTCCAAAAGGTCCTTTTATACGGAACCCATTGCAAGAAACCCGTAGGTTTTCCAAGGAATATTATAAAACTAATACAAAATATGGATCTATAGAACGAATGTGGCTTTGCTATTCCCCGAAACTTGATGCTGTGTATTGTGAGCCCTGTTGGTTTTTTTCAGATGAACGAAAGACAACGGACAACTGGCGTGAACGTGGTGTCGAAGATTGGCGTAGTCTCTCTAAAAAAATTAAAATTCACGAAAATAGCCAACAACATATTTTTGCTTGCTGTATTTATGAAAAATGGTGACACAATGAAACCATTAATAAAGATATAGAAGATCAAATACGATACGAATCAAAATTTTGGGTGCAAGTCCTAGAGCGAATAGTAAATATAACATTATCACTTTGTGAAAATTCTTTGGCTTTTCGTGGTCATCGTGAAACATTTGAAAATGAATATAATGGCCATTTTTTAACCCAAGTTCAACTTTTAGCTAAGTATGATACAATGTAATGAACCAAGCTATAAATATGCCAAATGGATCTTAAGGATATTAAAAAAGCATTAAGGATATAAAAAAATATGAGCACTTTCGAATTTGTTTTTTTATGCGTGATTTTGGCTAAAATACTGAATGAAGTAAATATACCATCACAATTGCTGCAAACAAAAAATTTAGATCTTATGACCGCTTCAACATCTCTAGAAAATGCCAGCAAAAATTTAAAGCAGTATAGAAACATGTTTGCTTCAGCAAAAGTTGAAGCAGTAGAAATAGCGGATTAAAGCAGTAGAAATAGCGGAAGATTAGTGCTATATTTGTTCAGAAAAAAAGGAAAATAGTGAAGAGGCATTTTGACGAATTATCCACAGATCACCGTTTTGACAATAGAGAAGAAATTTTTCGTATCAATATATCTATAAAAGTTATGAATGTCGCGATCAACCAACTCGAGAATATAGATTTAAAGGAATGGAAGAAGTGACACAATTATTTTCGTGCATCCATCCAAATAAATTAATGCTAATGACGGAACGTGATATCGTAAATTCTGCAGAAGCACTACAGAGAAAGTATAGTGAAGATATATCAGAAGAATTTCCTCTGCAACTGGTTGTGGTAAAGGCAATTCTGAATGATGAAATATCAAAAATATCATCTATACGCGAATTCGCTTAACTTTTAATAGTAAAATTGTAGCTGCAAGTGTTCCACAGGTGATCACCGCATTGTTATTGTTTCTCACGCTACCTGAACGTTCTTTTTCAAAGTTGAAAATAATAAAAAATTATATGCGTAATCCTATTGGTAAAGACCGTTTAAGCGATCTTTCAATACTTTCCATTGAAGCAAAAGCGGCTGGGAAAATGGAAATAAAAAGTATCATTACTGATTTTGCGAATATGAAGGCAAGGAGGAAAGATTTTAATATTTAAGGTCCATTAAGTTTTAGGGGCAGTTATTTTACATTCCAGTTCCACCACTGCTACAAGTATGCATCAACAATCGAAATCCAAGGGAGACATCACTTTTGGGGGGTAATGTGGCGTTCACAAATACAATGAATAGTCACGCCACAGTAGTAAAGTAAACAAAAATAATCAAAACAGATTTCGAATCAAATTCTATAATTCGCTAGCACTGTTGCAACAAAGCGTCACAACATATATAGCAACAAATTTCAACATTTGATGTCCGGTAGCATATCGAAAGATTCTTATTCGTTTTGACTTTTTAGTTTCAAAATAGCGAATTTGTCGATATCGGATTGTCATAATAGCAAAATCCGCTTTCGGATCCGATATCGAATTTTTATTATAGTCCCCAGAAGTTATGTTTTTAGTTTTGCAAGTGTAGTTTATATTAATAAACTTCACTTGCAAGACTAACAACATAACTTCTGGGTCTGAGAATACTTTACCTTCTCATTACCTTTACCTTTACCTGTTCAACAAAGAGATAGCCCAAATATCTAAAGTTGGACCGTTTTAAAAGTAAATATTATTCCACAACACCCACAGGATTTGGGAACCTCTCAATTCACATTGTGGTGAATTTTACCTTAAGATTTTGGCGTACACCCTTACAAGATCAAATTTACTCAAGAACTTAAGTTAGGCTTAGGATGAGACTCTTTCATAGTTTAAATAAAACCTTGATTTTAACACATCTTCAGCGATGTACCTCATTTTTATCTTAATGACTTTAGTAAAATATGCATTATCGCATATGCTACAAACAGTTAATGTGTGATGTTGATGTCTTGTCAGAGTTCTTATTAGGCCATATTTTTTCGGTGATGTAAATGATCTCCATGGTATGGTTAATGGAATAAGATATCGTGCTAGAAGGACTCGACCAGAATTCGATGGATTTGCATCACATGCCACACAGCTGCTCAAACAATTCATATATTGTAGGAAAGTCGTTGGTTTATGTTAACAGGTCAACTGAGCCAGATAAGTTTAGTGACAATATAAAACGTGGCATGGTTAAATTCCGCCCGATATATGTGAAAGAGGAATCGAAAATTGGGTCCAGAAAATCGATCACTTTAAACGTACTCGCGGTGGGCATATGAACGAGATCGAATTTGACATGTGTACTGCAACTGGATTTCAGCACAATATCTTAATTATTCTGTGTTTTATATAAATTCTGTTGGGAAGAACCACACATAAAAATTAAACACATATTTTATTTTACACAACTTCTTTCACATATTAAAAACTATTTAAAATTATGTCATTACACTCAAATAAGAACTCCATTAGCATCTCACCAATTGTCTCTGAAATCAAACGTAAAGTTAATAACTAAATAAATTTATAATTACTTACCTCTAATCAACTATAAATGCAGATTATTGATATCTGTAAACCAATTCATATTATGATTATTAGCATTAAGGTTTAATTAATAATTCTAATTGTATTATACTTACACACAAATTGTTCACTTTGACGTTGATCGTATATAAACAAATACTGTCAATCATACGGTCAACAAAACATAAATCAAATTGGAATAGATTTCACGTGTAATAGATTTACAACCGGTTAATTATTGCAAGATTAATAAGTTTACTATAACACCGGGAAATTTGAATGCCTTAAAAGCTTAAACTGCGTTTAACTATAAAAGCTTACCAAATTGATTTATGTACTATAAAGTTGACCATTTACTTAAATTTAGAATTTTTGCAAATCATTCAATTGTAATCTGGCAAAGTAACAAGAATAAAAATTTATTGTATAATCGAAGTTACATCAATTATCAAATACTGTGTTCAGTTAAAAGTTTGGATTCTACGATTCATTATAAGATCAATAGTTTATCTCGTTCAACACCACATTCATCGATCATCAAATCAATTCATTATTATTCATTAATATCATAATCATCATCTGGATTTTCATCATTTGGACTACCTCATCTCTCGATAAATAATCATCCGCTGCTCTCTCTCGCCCAAGCTTTATACAAATTCAGTTAATATTATTTATGTTTAACAGTAAGTGAAGCTGAAGCAAATCAGGAGTGATTTAGTGAGGGAGGAAAATAAAGAATTTAGATGACATTGTTGGACATTTGGAGAAACATTTTGAGGATTTTTTTTAAAGGTAGGAAGTGAGAATAGATATTCAGATATCTTGAAGCATTAAGGTATTGTGAAGTCATAAGGTGTGACAGTATCAAAGATAGCTTTGATTGTTAAAAAATTATCATAGTTTAGTGGCCACATAACTAATACAACAGTTAATGTGCTAGACAGAGTGAGTATATTGGAAAGTGTTAGGAATGTATAGTGATGAGTGTGAGCGGGTAGGATTACCTACGCCGAACATTTTTGATACGAACTTGCTTTTAGTAATTCGACAGTTGAATAGCAAAACAGTGATACACTTACCCAAGTATCGGAGAAACCACCAATAGCTTTGGTGTTTCTGTGTAAAATACTAATATTGGTGTTTGAGCTATCGGTATGAATGATGCTTTAAAATATAAATGGTGCAGAATTCATGGGCCAACCCATCTTCCATGTCAGTACTATAGGCTGCCATGGAGCTATGCAATGTGCAGATGGTTCTACGTAAATCGGACCTATAGCCGTACGTCCTCGATTTGGCTGTAATAGCGTAAGGTAAGGACGTAAATAAGCGAACTGCGAAAGAGTTGGAAGTGCCTCGAGCCCCGAAACAGATTGTAGAGATAAAAACAAAACAAAACAAAACAAAAAATATAAATGGGCAACAATTAAATCTCTATGTTAGTAGATAGAAATTTATAATAATTTTAAGAAATAATCTTGCTTTTAAATCTTAAACGTTTTAGGTGGTGCAAGAATTTAAAATCAAATGTAAGCTGGGACGTTGTTGATTCAATGATCATGTCAACATTGTTGTATTTGGATTTGCGAAGGGTTATTGATCCGAGATTTTCCAAAAATTGTATTTTATAAACTCAGGCTTGATTGATTTAATTTCTGTCATTTATCGTATGTAAAACTTCATGGGAGTAGATAACATACTTGATCATTTCTATTCCAATTATTGTATCATGCTGCTCAAAATACTCAACCGAATGATTCTGAGAGAAGGATTTTTATGGACATAAATAACATATGCAACCCCATAAGAGCTTAAATTTCATTAATATATACTATCAGAGCCATCTAGATACAGAGCCGTAATAATACGTCATATATAGACGGTTCTGTTAAGATTCATGTTTGCAGGGTGGAAAGTACACCGTTATAGGGATATTGATTATTTGAAGAAACAAATAATGACATAAAGGCTTTCTAAAAACCGATCTACATATACCAAATTCTTAATCCAGTTAAAAGGCCATAACTTTGTACGCGTCAATAACTGGAATTTGATAATAGATGTCATTACTTGCTTATACTTACCCCTCTAAACAAGGTAATTCAAAATTGAATCCAAAATGAACTCTCAAATATATTGAATAGTTCAGATTCAATTCAACTTTGTGTATCAATTTTAAATCGTTTTGGAATAAAGTGGAATGAGAAAATTAGAAAATTTTTTGAATTGACTTTACGTTTCAATTCTGTTTCGCAAAAGTATATCAAATTTGATGTTTAATATTAGTACGAATTGGATACATTTTTGCGGTTTATTTAAAACACACAAACGTAGATCAATTCTAAAACATAATTGCGTAACTAACAAGAGCCGCAATGTGTACATTATATATATATTTAATATATATCTGTGGTGTTTTTACATAAGGGGATAAGTCGTTTTTCTTGATTTTTCAGGGCGACATTATTTTGGTTTGAATCGCTTTGACAAATCTATTTTTTACTTTATCAGGCCAATTATTAAGTAAGTTTTATTTGCTCTTCTAATTAGATATGTGAAAAAACCTTCTGTTTTTTATATTTATTTTGTAAAATTATGCTCTTAAATGACTTAAAGGAGGAAATCTTTATAAGATGAGATTTTATAAAAATTTGAATATTTCCGTTTCTAATGGCCATTAAACGATAAAAAAAATAATGACTTATGTAGTTTTGTACAGGGAATTCGAATATCTCAAAAAGTCGATTTGGTGATAACTCGACTTATGCCCTTATGTAAAAAGACCACAGATATATTTAAATTTATTAATTTAAAATTCAACACAATTTGAAAATTCATTGTTATTTTATTCAAAAATTCAAGTATTAAAGTAACAAAATAAATTAAAATAGTTAAACATAATATATCACAGCATTCAATTGCCAAAACATAAATAAAAATATAAAATATATAAATGTAATAAAAATATAAAACATAAGGTAAAAAACAAAATGATCACAAATAATTGTTTTATTTTTGGTTGTTCTCTTTTTGTCTTTTAATTCTATGATTTGCGTAATTGAACCATCTTTTAGTTAAATTTAGTATGTCGCAGGGTCTTGCAGTAGGAAATTTTTTCATTGCAATTTCTGTAATTCAAAAATTTATGAATGTATTATATTACAAAACGACCAAACTAAAATATTACCTTTCATTATGTTAAATATTTCGTAAGATTTAACTGGCAACTTCCCATTCTTTCCAAACCATGAATACTTCAAAGCTACTTCATTTGTTATGATTGTGACCAAACAATTTTTAACAAATTTGTCCAGGGATTGGTCGAAAACCTTTCCAAATATAGATTCCTACACGAATTATATGTATTGTTTATTAAAAGTTTTTTTTATTTATATGAATAACTAATACTACTGATACTTACCAATTGTCTATTGGCTTCACTATCATTTTTATTTCGCTCTTCTAAGCTTTCAAAATCTTCTGAAGTCATACAAGGTATTTTGATAGATGAAATTGAATTAGTTAGACTAGACGATAGGTTATTATCGTCTCTCGTTTTCATCTCTCTGCGAAGAAATTTTAATTCTTTTAAGATGGTCTTCATTAAATGATTGTTTTCAATCAATAATTGTCGATTAATGTCATCGCCATCAGTATTTGTTGTTGAAGTCTCTCTGGTAGCATCGTTAGAGCTTGAAGGTTGTTTTTCTGCATATGATGTTGGAACGGTAGGATTCACTGACAATCGATTAGCTGTTTCTTTTATTGCTGTTTCAGTTGTTGCCATATTTTGATTTTTTTATATATAAATTTTTGGGAATATTGTATCGGTGTGCTAGTAACTGGTGTAGTTTTATGTATACGGAGAAATTTATGTTTGTAATTACAATTTTCATTTGGTCCAAAGTACTCTGATTCCAATGGTGTTAAATAATTATTGTTATTTAGGAATATTTCGTCTAAATAAAATTAAATGCATTAAAAAATGTTTAAATATTTTTTTTTACATTACCTTCTGTATTTATTTCAGTCTGTTGGGAATCTAGTAGATAATTGGAATCCATTTTAGGTCTGCGATTTTGAAAAATAACTGAAAAAAATATTTAAGAATGGATCATTTTTATATAAATGAATTTAGATTTTGCTGGCAGTTTTATAATTTTATGCACTTTTGACATTTCAATTGTTTTATTGGAGCTTAAATATGATTCCGAATTGCTGCAATAAATCCCTATATTAGAAGATAACAGTGGATACTGAAAATAATTTCCTACGTGTTGCAATACACGGCCGCATAAAGTGCAGCCGTCAATTTTTTCAATTTTTATAATTTGTTCTTCAGCTATGCAATAATTGTTGGGAGGTGTTACTGACAATGAAAATAATTCATAATATGATAAAGGAGCTACATTTTTTTGATGATGGTCTTTTTCGTTTAATCTATTTAATATTTGTTGAATCGGAAATGCACCTTTTTTCACCATTTTTTTAAGTTGTTGCATATAATTTTCAAACTTGAACGCACTATAGCTATTCAGATTCCCAAGTTTTTTCGCGTCATTTGCTAAATGACTTAAGCTATGTACGTTATATGAAACGTTTTCAATTCCGTATAATGTTGGAAACTGTTCAACAAATTCATTTAATAAATCACTAGCACATTTGTTGTTCTGCTTATAATCTTTTGAATCACATAAAATACGAATACTACAAACAAGTAGCAAAAAATGTTTGAAATATTTTTCTTCTAAAATACCATTCAATGCTGGAATACTGGTGTACAATAAAAACAATTTAAATTCTGTAGCTTTCCAATGGTCTAAATCGTCCAGAGTACGCTGTTTTCTAGCAAATTCAGGAGGAACATACTTCCGGATAGCTTTAAGATTAAAATTGATGGCCTCGATTGAATTTTTTTTTAACGAAAACGAGGTTTTTCGGACTTTCAACCACAAATGCAATAACTGTCTCATTACCCCCAGTAGAACACAGTGCATATAGTCAATTGGGAATGCTGTAACACATCCAATATTTAGTTCTTCCAATTTGACATTCAATCGTACATGATGTTCTATTTGCAATCGTTGTTTAAAATCCTCGTCGCTCCGTAAAGGAAACCCTTGTCCCGGAAAACTAACACGATTTTTACTGTATACTCCTTTTACAGTACATTTTGTACAACTAAAGTATCCACTGTGTCCTTTGACTCCTAATTATAAGAAATAACCAAATTATAAGAAATAACATTAAAGTTCATGTAATTTAAAATTGGAATTAGTACACTTACCCAATATAAATGCTCTTGCTGGAGCATCGCAAACAAAAGACCGTATTTTCAAAAAATACTGTCTATTGTTAAACGTAAATCCTTTGCAGGATAAATCTTTCATTTCCATTATAAATTCTTTAAGAAATTCATCAGCACAAAATACATTTTGGCATGGATAAATGCTTCCAATTATCGGCCATAATTGACTATTGGAGCTTTTTGCAAGCGGAACCCCATCAATACCAATGTCAATATAAATAGTTTGTTGAACATTGGGATTCTTTTCAATAAATTTATTAATATGTTCCTTTATTCCAATGTGTGAATAAAATCCCCTGCCCATAGGAATAATTTCCGAACTACTTTTATTTACTTTCTTTAAAGTTCTGATATCTTTTGGAAGGTTTGAATGATACTTCCTTAAAATTTTTAGCAGTGCGTTTCCTGCTTCATTTGTAATGTTGTAGTTCACGTACCACTCTGCAATATCACTTGAAATATTTTCTATTTCAAAATTATTAAGTTGTGCACTTATATCTGTTGAAGAACAATAATCATCAGCATCATTCTCATTTTCGCTATCCTCATCGTCAAATAATTCTTTTTCTTCGTCATTTGATGGCATCACCATGTGGTATGATGTAGAATCATCTATTGTACCACATTGCGTATTGTTTACATTATTAATTTTTTGATCTCTAACACAATGTCTCTTTACACTATCACAAATACTTTTAATTTCTTGTGTTACTTCATAGTAACTTTTTTTATTCATTTTTATAAATATAAAAAAATACTAACCTCAAATTTGGATAGTTATACCACAAACGTCAACGTACGTTTTTTATATAAAATTTGATGTCAATTTTGAGTCTATTTGCTTTCTTAAAATAGACTCCGAATCATGCATAGAGGGACAGTACATCATGGACATATGGTATATGTAATCTGTCAAAATCAGCTAAAAGTTTTTGTTTTCATTATGCATATCCAACCGATTTCGGGCAGTTTTGTCGAGTCACTTTATCGCATACAAAACTACTGTTGAAAGTCATCGTTTGCCTGTGGATTTGGTGAGCATGCTCTTGCAGAAACACAGTACTTTGAGTGGTTTATGTAATCCTTGTGGGGTGTCAGCCAAAAAAGTTTGAGGATTGGAGGCATTACTCGATCAAGATTCATGTCAAACGCAAGAAGAACTTGCAGAATCATTGAGTGTTGATCAAGCAACAATTTTCAGACGTCTGCGCTTCAAGCCTTGGGATTCATCGATTTTGCATGCCCGAAATGCTGGTCAAGCGCCACAAACTGAAGTCGTTTTGCATCGTATTGTCACTGGCGATGAAAAATGGAGCCATTACGATAACCTCAAGCGCAAAACAGCGTATGTCAACAAGACCAGGCCGGTTCATCGACACCAAAGCCAAATATTTGGTGGGATCAGCTTAGTGTGATCAACTATGAGCTATTGCCAAGTGACCAAACCATCAATGCCCAACTCTATCGTCAATAATTGATCCCATTGAAGTATAAAATCCAGGCAGAACGACCAACGTATGGGATCAGACACGAGACAATCCTTTTTTCTTCACGATAACGCTCGACCACATATTGCGGCGCCGGTCAAAAATTACCTGGAGAGTAACGGATGGGAAATTCTGCCTTATATATCCTAGACCTTGCTGCTTCTGACTACTACCTATTTTAATCCATGCAGAATTTCCAGAAATACGCTTCACAAGTTGGGGAAAAGTAGTGGGTAGATATTGGCAATACTTTGAATAAACATTTTTATTCTGTTAACTTATAACATTTTTCCACAATAAAGGCTTAAATTTGATGCTATTTTGGGCATATTTTATTCTAATAAGTTCTTGAGGTATTGTTTCTTGCTCATATGCAAACCTATAAATGATCTATAGGTACATAGAGGTATTGCTTGCTCAAGCCAATCGTCTTACCACTTGATTTCAGTTCGATCAATAATTATGATGTTGAGAGACATCTCAACGATCTTAACTATTTTTCGAGTCAGACATATACATTAATGTTTAATATTCAGTTCGCACACAATTCAATTTCACCCCAATGACCTCTTTGTAAAATAAACTAATTTAATATTAAATTAAGATTTTAAAATTTAATTAATAAAAAATCAAAGCTCTATCTACGAGTATATACATTCGTTGGACACATAAATGGGAATATCCTCGCTTGATACCTATATATGCGCATAGGTACGACTACATCATACATGTATTATTTTTTTTGTATAAAATTCATCACTTGAGGCGTGTCTCATAATTTTCTTATAGTCGTCGTACCATTATGATTTCTATATAGACGCATGTACCTTGTGGGGTGTTTGCCGTTTTGCACCACAGAGCTCACAGGTATATATAAGTAATTTGTTTCTTACACAAACAAAACATCAGAAATTTTAATTATGAATACATGAGATGTGCGCTCTCGGATACATCATCCTCATATCATAAATATTTTTTCTTCTGTTGGTTTATGTCGCGTTTTTCATCTTATATTTGTTTATCGTGTATACGATAAGAAGACAAACATTTTTCATTTTTCCTTCATGTTCCTTATACGGAGTATTTATTTATCTTATATATGTTTAAGACAACAATCATGTAATTAAATTTTTCTTTATTTTTGGGCAAATATTCATCTGCATATCAAACACACGAGAGACGTTAAGGATTGTATATATTTATATTAGTTTAAAACACCGACAAAATTGATCGTCGTACACTTTTCATAATACAACGTTTGCACTACCTCTCTCTCATTTGGTTGTGCAACACCATAATTTGGTTGATCGCGCGAGACGTGTGATAAGAATTCTGGCATTCTTTTAACGTATATGTTGTACACACGATTTTTTGTTCAAGTGTAATCTTCTAACAGCTCGTACAACCAAAAAAAAAAAAAATAAATAAATAAAACGTTTTACCAACAAAAGAGTTTTATGTTGCCTGGTCGAAGAAGTGTGTGGACAAAATCATAAATATAAAAAGACGATGTAAGCAGAAAACCAAAGGAAAAGGAATTGCGCGTGTTTGTTTTTTGTAATTTATACTCGAACAGTTGCTTATCTTTCTCATATCTATCATCAAACAAACATGTTTAAGATGAAGATGCTGTGCATGAAGATTTTGTTCTCTTCCAAAAAATGAACATACGAACCTAAGATATAATGAATTTGTTTAATAATTTTATAAATATAAATTATTTTTGAGGCGGACAGCGACAGCACTTTTCAGTTTTACGTTGCATATGTTGGTGTGGAGTTCTTGAAAGGATTTATTTGAAAAGGTTTAAGTTTGATCATTGATATAGTCTGGCAGATGAAGACTAAATGTCCTTTTAAAAAACCATTGAATTGTGTTCCTATCATTAAGCTCTCTGGACACGATCCAGGTTTTCTTACTCTTAGAAATTGGATTCGATGAAACTTAGATAGACATAGGTAGCACGTCTCAAATTCATGGCTGGATCTCGTGAATTATAAAGACCAGATATTATTCACAAAGAGTGACCTTTATATAACCGCCCAGGTAACGCAGTGGTTAAAGTTGCGGCAGTTGGAGCGGGAGGTTTTGGGGTCGAATCCCGATTCGACGCAAGATGCAAAAGGGATTTTTCACCATCGATCGTTTGGGCGGTGCGATCGGTTGTGTGAATTTACACATCTCGGATCCCCTGTCGAAATTAGAATCCATGGGCCGTCTCATCGTTCAAATCAGTACTTTTGGCTGACATGAAGCTATGCAATGCGCAGATGGTTCTACGAAAATCGGACCTGTAGCCGTAATAAAAGTGGTATCACAACGGACCAAACTCCGGTCTAACTGTGCGTTACCAGCCGCAACAACATAACATAACCTTTATATATATATATATATATATATATATATATATATATATATATATATATATATATATATATATATATATATATTTAAAGGTTATGTTATATATATATATATATATATATATATATATATATATATATATATATATATATATATATATATATATATATATATATAGTAATATATTTTCACCTCGGAATTTGCCATATTTAAAATGATGGCTTCAATAACATTTTTCATTAATTTTTTAATAACTAATCGCGTTCCGTTGCACAACTGTGGTGGGTTCAAATTACGAAGCAAAATAACCGGAGATCCAACCTTCAGTTTTAAATTATATGGTGGCATGCTTTGTAAATCCAATGAGTTTAAAAACTCAGTTGGATAATTCACAGCTTCGGTGGTATCGCAAACTGTATCAATAGATTTGTATGACACCAAGTCTCCTGGCATTAGATCTTGTATCTTACGATTCAATTCCTTGACGTCCACATTTTTTGCTGCTAAAATTCCTCTTTCTGCCAGCCACTCATGATTTGTATATTGTCTGTGAACATTGGGAAATATTTCACCACGTGTTAAAACACGTGCTGTAATGTCATGACGGTGTATTGCGCTTTGGCCAGGCAATAGTAAGGATGTGATCTCCGGCTATTTGGAATTACATGTGAAGGTGATGAATAAACACGGCCGCCCATATTCTCGCACGTAAATCAAGGCATCTTGTATATATTCTTGCATATGACTGATGATGGTAGAATGACAGAATTACCAATTTGGACGGCATTGACGTTGTTGACAATAGCGTCTCGCAGGTGAATGTACTTTTCCGCACATATAAATTTTGTTGATCAGCAATGAACTGTAGATTATTATTTCTTCTACGAATTACGATTTCTCGCGTAGCTGTACGATCGCCGACCATAATACCAGCAACATCATCATTAAACAGGGGCATTAAATCTGTGCTCTCCTGCAGGTGTTTTATAAGGATTGATTTCATATAATTGCCGAATTTTTATGGCTCAATTTTCAATAAACGGCGTACCTTAAATTTTTTTTTGAGTGTGGCCCAAAACGCGACGTTGACGGCACATACAGAAATCTATTTAATGCAAATTCCTGATATCGTGCATGAAATCAAAGGACAGCGAGTACACTGGCCTGGTCACGTACTTCGTGCTGATCCGAACCGAATGATACAGTGATCTTTGAACGGAGAGCCGTCTTTCGTTAGAAGTAGGGGTCGCTTTCGGCGACGATGGCTCCACGGCGTAGGGAACTATCTGGTTGCTTGCAACATTATGAAGAGCTGGCTGGTGGTCGAAACCTTTGGAATCAGATTTTTGACACGGTACGGGCCAATAAAGGCCTGCAAAAGCCAAACAAAAAATTTGAGACTATAATTCTCTGATTTTCAGCTACATCTTAAATTGTTAAAAAGATGAACGAGTTCTAAAATTATGTTGCAATCCAAAAATTGGTCTTAAGATGCCACACAAGTTGCACTTTTTGAATCAATGCTGAGATAACGTTTTTAGACTTTTACCATTCAAGATTTTCTTTTGCCTTAATACCAGAGCTCTTTTCGCTGCGTGATAGCAAGGCACATGGCTGAAGTGAAACAATAATTATTGCAAGTTCCACAAACCGATTTATAATCTGATATATAGTGGCAATTGACCTGCAGGTAGATTTTTACTGCGCAACAACACAATGTCATTAAAATCGTTGGCCTTACGTTTCCATTTAGTAAAAGGTTATTGAGCGTATAGTTAAGTATCGTTGCAACAATTTGTGTCAATATAGAGTGTTTAACTCTTCATACGTTGGTTTCACATAACGAAACACGGTGGAATTTAGTTGATTAACCGCGGCTTCACATAATCCATTAAAGTGATGTACTGATTGTGCCACAAAGTACCAACGTACACCTTGTGATGCTGCCCAATTTTCGATGGAAGCTTATTGTGTCATGAAAAGTTTTGAACTCTTTGGCATATCCAACAAAATTCGGTCCATTATCGCTGCAGATCCCACTGTTTCAATCCCTGTGGATGGATCGGAGACGAGTTCAAAATGTACCATCTTTGAGGCCATGCATATATGAAGACTTCAAAATATGCATTATATGTAGTGACCTTCCGTTTATGCTCAATCCGTAGAATGTAGGGCCCAGTATAATCCACGCGAGATTGTAAAAACTATAGGTTTACTCTTAATGTTGGTATAGTTGTTCCATTAACTGGGCTAGTGTTTCGTTCTTCAGTCGCTTTCAGGTGATACATTTCGAGTTATTTGCTTGACGAGATCCCTACATCTTAGAATTAATAATTTTCTGATTTATAATGGTTGTGAGCAGTGATGGACCAGCATCTTGTACGACTATTTTGTAAGTCTTGTGGTTTTATGCCAAGATATCTGCCGCAACAACTATCATAATGGTTGTTTTTTAGGATGAATAAGGTTTAACGTATCCGGAACTGCTAAAACTAAAAACCTTACTTCTCGGTTGCCTTTTGATTGGTTTTGCTTCTGGAGGCACTTGTATCGGATCTGTTTGAATCCAACTTGGTCCTCTTCTAACATAACTCGTGTGTTAAGAGATCTGATGGTGAAATGTCTTTTGATGCGTAGTCGGCTGGATTAATCTGTGAATACATGAATTAATGATGGCTTTTCTAGATGTCACCCGGTTGTAGCTTAATGGTTAAGAGAGTTTCTCATCACACCACGGTCTCGAGTTCGATTCCCGCCGTTCTATAGTCTTGGTATATAGACTGGCATTTTGTGACTGAAAAAAACCCAACCCTACAGTTTTAGCGGTTATTAAATTGGTTAGCACATCGTTTAACCAATGCATGTTTTGTTTGCATCACTGTTGATAATTTAGTAAGAACCAATATCAGACTGGTACACGTTCAAAACTAGAGAAACTTTATAGTTTTGAAGTTAAAGACCAAAACTCTTCTATGCATGGGTTGTGATATTTGAATGGAAACGTTAATTGAATCTGCAATCTTACAACCATCCTTAGTGTGGTTCATTAAAGCATCAAATTTATCATCAAGATTGATATAAGTTTCAGTTGGAAACCTTTATGTACCTGTTAGAATAACTTCAATGGTCAGGATTCGTTCGCAGGCTTAAGTTAACTCCTAAAATTATATTTAGATTTAAACTATGACCGCAGACTGAAAACCATTCATTACACTCTATAGTCGATAATCGAATATCTATATATACGAAACTGCTGCTTATAAGATTCTATAAACGTGTTTCGAATTGGTTGAACTACACTTACTATTTTTTGGCTTGCTTTTGGCCTAACCATATCGATGTTTCTCGATATCCCAATAACAGGTTCTAATTATGATTCCCTGAAACTCTACCTAGCACAGTGATTGCAAGCTGTCAACCTCATCCATTTGATATAAAAGCAACAGAAGTTGATGTGATTTGGCACCGATACGAATCTTCTAACAAAATTGAAATGTCCCTTATGTATTGCACAAGACGACAATTGAGTAAATAAAAATGCTTGCACAATTTCAGGTTCGTCACTTTTAAAATGCAAAAGAAATTGAAATCTTTTGTTTTCGACTCCCATCAAATTTATGATGTCTTGATTGCTAATTTATGAGGTTCATTTTACCAAAATCCTTCGAGTTGCATATAATGAAAATTTTTAGACTTTTGCATCTCATTTGTTGATTTTTTTTTAGTCTTTTCTTGGCAACGTCAATTCAAAGATCATCAATCAGTCAACCACGATAAGACTGTTGGATGTTAAAATTTGTGTTATTTTAACTTAAAGACGCAGACGCGACAACGAAGCAGAAAAAAAAATCAAATTATGTACAACTTTTTTGGTTCGGTGTTCAAGGTTTGTGGATGGATGCTGCTGAACGATGTATCTCGATTTTTTTTTACACAGTTTTATGTATGCGCGACGTGTTATTTGGTTAGAATTTATCTCTTATCATGAACACCTTCAAATTTATATCTTCGTCTTTTATAATACAAAAAAATTATTTGGATCCATCATTAATGTCCTTGGGTTATTTGTCTTCGTTCGTTCGAAAAGTAAATATCGAAAGACAATTATCACAGATTTATGCAAAAAATTTGTTTGTTACATATATAGAGGCGATTTTTTGCGACACATGAGCGAGACCACTAATTTAAAATTCATGAATTTTTTTAAAGCTTGATCTGCGCTGAAAAACAAATATTGTGATATCGATGGGTGTATTATTTACACCATCCACCTGCCAATTTAAATAACACAATTTTTTGCTTTATATACTCGCGGTTTGTGAGATGTTTAATGATTTTTGATTGTGTATACCCAGCATCACAGCATAATGGGATGTGATACTTTGACTGGGAGGCTTTCTTACATATACTAAATATATATATTATAAAGATGTCTTCATTTCCTATATAGTGTCTTGAGTGAAATGCATTATATATAGTTCGTTAGTATATAAAACCCTGTTTGTGGGACACGAATCTAGGACATTTGAAGGAAAGTAACTTAAAATGTATACCACTCACGCTTTCTTTATATATTAAGATAAGAAGTAAACCGAATCTCGATCATGATTTTACAGTACATTATACCAACCTACGTAGAACCCTCAAATTGTTGCAAAATATTTTTAGAATCTTAAAAAACAGACGAATCCAGATGTTGCTCCACGCCTTGGAATATACTTGTACGTTGAAATCAACATTTTCATCTTTATTTTTCGTACTCAATGTCATAAATGGTTCATAGTGGAGTAATTTAAGCCAGGGTGTAGGAGAAAGTAGGTTTCCTGAAATTTTCCTGTATCTGAACATAAGGTATCTGATACAGTCGAAAACTGGACAGCTACTGCAGTGTATAGGCGATCATCAATATTCTTAAGGCATTCGTCACAAACGTCATCACTGATAAAGTCCATGCGATGAAGGTGAATTTTAAAGCAGTCATGGCCAGTAAGTATACAAATCAGTATTCTAAATTTTTTTATGGAAATACCGCACTTGATTAGGCACGAGTTGAATGTGTTCATAAACATCTTCGACTTATACGACAGGTACAGGAGTAGCTGACTATGGTAGCTTTAAATTAAACAGAGCAGCGTTTGTAATTGGTTTTTTAGACCATTTGGAGAACCAAAGAAGCAGCTGGTTCACGTCCTATAAAGCCTGCAATTTTGTTGCCTTCAATATCATATAAGATAGGCACATGATCATTTTTTTGTTGTTACAATTTAGAAGATTCAAAACTGTGTTATAATTCTTTACCAGTTTAGAACTGGTTGAAGTTTTGTTCAAGGATTTGAGGTCAAATTGACTATTAATACAAAATAAGATCTCCTTGTCATCGACAACTAGAGTAAAAGCTGCAATCACTTAAGTTCAAACTACCACAGCTTCTCAGACCATACGATGGACTGTGTAGACAGAGAAACCAGAAAAGAATACAAGCGTTTCTGAATCTGATTGAAAAAGTCTGGTTGGAACCACTTATCGCTGGATGAACAAACCACCTCAAATGAAATTTAACTCAGAACAATTAGTTTGCGTAATCTTGTTACGATATCCGTTGCGATATTAAGATTATAGAACGATTACCTGCGACAGGACGCACTTGAATATCCTACCGAACACCATATTATCCATATACGGGCAGTATAAAGTACCAGTAAAGTGTTGTCGTAATGTTGCGCCTATATGTAAATTACTAGGCGTTTAGGAAGGATTCACTCCTACGTAAAATTAGAAAATGTATCGGGACAGCCCTTATATGTCTACTGGAAACTGTTTTGATAATAATACCATCGTTCCAAAACTACTGTGGCAATTTTTGCACCATGAAGATTTAGGTTTGACTTTCGATCAGCCATCGATTTGTTCTCCGAATATTTGGTATCTAATCTTTATGGTCGTTAGTAGATTCTTCAATAAGAAACAATATCCAAAGGTAATGCAGTATGTGAAGAGAATATGCATGACAGAATCACTGAAATAGTTTAACGCCTTTACTTCTATACATTGGATTGGTTCAAGTTTGCGTATCGATTACTCAAAGAACAGTATCCAGTCAGAATGCTCATAACAAAAACCTCAAAGTACTCTATCATATAATTCTAGAATAATTGGGATCTTTGCTGGTTTATTATTTCAAGAATTCTTGGATAAACCTATATTTTATGGTGCAAACCGTTAAAGTGACTGTCGATATCTCTCTAAAGAGAGATGTTATCTCGCCTTGGGTCTACTCAAATTCAACAAAACAAGAAGATGTACCTAGCAGAGCCAAAACAACACATTACTTGATATTGATACGTTTTCCCCCTAGTATGGATTCAAACACCACAGTTCACTTTTACAGTACCATTATTTCACAGTTACTTTTACTATTTCACTTTTTATCACTTTTTTCCCGATTTTAATTTATCACTGTCCCAATTCAAACTGAAACTCTACGCTTTCTGTTCGCGCATATTTTATACTCATTTTGCTTGCTTCTCGTTCATAAGTAGAAGTGCAGGCGATTAATGCAGATTTTCAATTACGATTATTTAGTTATTCTATTCAATCAGAGATGTCACCCGCGTCCGTAACACCACCCTCCGGCCGCCCAAACCTATTCGTCCCGAACAGGATCCAATTCTCTTCCTCTATAGAGAGCCAACCTTTCCAAATGTACAAACTTCGGACGCCCTTCTGAAACTTGTATCCTTTCTCTGACAGATTTGTGTATTTCGTCGATATCTTCCTTCAATTTATCGCCTTACGCTTGTCCACACAAAGATGTTGTTGGAATCGACCCAAACTTCAAGTCCCCAGGCAATCTTAAATTCGAAGGAAGCTGATGTTATTCCCGTATATCTTTGTCCCAATTACGTTGATTTCTATTCACGATTTTCTTTAGAAATTCTTCTAACGTACCATTAAACCGTTCAACCATGCCGTCTGACTGAGGATGGAAAGGTATTGTTCTTGTTTTATTGATCCTCAATAATTGACACATTTCTTGGAATAACACTGACTCAAAATTGTGACCTTGATCTGAATGCAGTTCCTTAGGTACCCCATATCGACTAATCCAATTATTTACCACGGCGTTAGCGATTGTTGTTTGTCTTGGTTCGGTATTGGATAGACTTAAGGCCATTTATTGAAATAATCTATCACTACTAAAAGATACTTGTTTCCACTTTCGCTGGTAGGAAATGGACCTGCAATATCCATAGCGATCTGCTCAAATGGTGATCCGCTATTATACTGCTGCATTTTTTCATGGCTTCGTTTTGCAAGACCTTTAATTGCCATGCACTGGTCGCATTTTTGACACCATTCTGCAACCGATTGTCTGCATCCTGCCCATTAAAATCTTTAATCTTTATCTCTACCATCGGAACTTTCCCAAACCCGTTTTGAACAGCCAACTTCAATTAACAGACTATCCCATTGAGCCCAATTTGCCTTAACTATATAGGACTCTTGTCAGCAATCTCCTTCCATAATGGTCTGTGCTGGTCTTCCACGAATTTTAATATGATCGATAAGTCGGGATCTTCGGATTGCTCCTTTCTGATTACTTCGTTGGTTCACTGATCGGATGGTAACACTTGCATAAGTCTCACGTCAACGATATGTTCTTTACTCTCCACTCGACCACAAGTCTTGACAAAGCATCTGCATTACCGTGAGCACTTCCTTTCCTATGAGTGGACCAACGAAGAAATCAGAAAGGAGCATCCATTAAAGTCTGAATTAGATCACACTGCCAAGTCACGACGATCTCCGGAGTTTATCTTCAACTAATTGAGTGCGATACTCTCAAGCTTACATGAATTTCCACCTGAAAAATGGTGATGTTTATTTATAGTCCAGCGCCAGTCAGATTACAGCATACTCACCTCTCCGGTACGACAGTTCCGTCAGAGAGAAGAATAAGTCTCAACATATTTGGAGTACCCAGCAGTGTTAAAATGATAGTTTCTATGCAAATGACTGTAACTATTGTAAAAAATCTGATCCAGATGTGGGAATAGTGGGAATAATATAATATTTATATATATCACCAGACAAACTTGTCTTTACAACTGGTTCAGATGCATGGTATGTGCTCCAATTTTAGGAAAATAATTTTTCAGAATTCCGTGTAGTGAAAAAAGTTTAGTATTATAGAGTAAGCTAGTGTCTTGATGTTTTAAATTTTGAAGAATACTTTATTTAGGCTTCCTGGTTAGTTATACTCATCTGAGATGTATCTTGTTCCTCAAGGGTTTGAAATATACTTCATTCCACAAAGAACTCTATTAAAAAACCTATTGCGGTTGTCGTGAGACTGTCCAATTCCTCACAGTAAATATTGATTTCGATACCTTTCGCTACTTTCTACTCCTTATTTTGGGACCGTGGTTTCGTCAATCTATCACGTCAGTTGCTCTTTTTTTTCCCCCTCATTTTTACTTTCACTGTTGAAGATCAATGTGAGTGGTTATGAATAGCTCCCAATTTGTGTTTCTTGGATTCCTAAAACCTCTAATTTAAATTTGTCTCCACTTACAGAAAATGGAACATTACGATGGTTGTAGAGAAAGCTACCCCATCTATACTCAACATTTATATCCTGTTCCCTTAATTCAACGACGATTATAGCGTCATTGCGCTATAGACGTATTATATGCTATAAAACACTGACCTTATAGCCTCAGGCTTAATAGGTTAGAACCTGAGGTTTCTGGATTAGTCCGTTGGTTTTATCCCTAATTCACTATTTCTTAACAAAATATACACTGTTTTTGAGTTGATGTGCATTGTTCTTTGCATGTGAAAGAGTACTTTGAATAAAAAACATTCCAGTCAAGGTGAAATTGATCAATGGTATCAATTTCTAAAGAACCTTCTTAAATTCTTTTTGGACCACATGAATTGTGATACTAGAGCGTAGAAGATAACCTTTTGGTTCTTTATCAGTTCAGCTTTCTATCATTTTCACACTGCATGTTAAGCATATCGTCACTCTTCGAGTAGTTTAATCGAAAATTGATGAACTACCATTCTTCAAGCCTAGATCATAATTCCGATTGATTTGTGACTTCAAGAGTCTGTCTGAACGTTTTTTTTTTCGTTTATTTGTATGCAATCTGTTTTGGGGCTCAAGGCACTCCCAACTCTTTCGCGGTTCGCTTATTTACGTCCTTACCTTACGCTTTGCAGCCAAATCGAGGACGTACGAATATAGGTCCGATTTTCCTAACCATCTGCACATTGCATAGCTTCATGCCAGCCTATTACTGACATGGAAGATGAGACGGCCCATGGATTCTGCACTCCTACAGGAGGTCATAGTTGTGTTCTTTCACACCACCGATCGTAATCAAGTGGTCCTTTTTGCAACCTGCCCCTATCGGAATTCGAACCCGGTACATCTCGCTCCACCTGTCGCAGCTTTAACCACTGTGCCACCTGGGCGGCCAACGTTTGACTGTCTGAACATTTGATTCTTTGGAGAGGGTGTGTTCTGTTTGTAGTGCATTTTCTGTCATTGACATCAAAAATACTTCTGCTTTATTTGGAAGACGAAGTTGCTCCTTGCTGTTTCGATGGTTCAACATTGGTGTTCATAACAATACCTCTAGCTTATCGTCGTTTACAGTTATAGGTTCCAATTGATTTACCAGAGCCATATGTTTTCTTCATTTTGTAATTTAATTCATAATATCTCCCACGTGTAGACGAGAAAAGATTATCCATCTGACCACAATACACAGATTAGGTTAAGTATAATTCGAAGGGTATCTAGTACTCGGATACATTATTAACGATTGCGCTAGTTTGTTGTTTGGGCCTTTATAACCTTGTTGATCCGACTGACTTACCACGGGGGAGGCAAGAGGTAAATAGAAGTATCAGCCCAGGTTGTTTCATGAGATAAACTTGATAACATTTTCCACAGTTGATTGACGTTGCATTAGTCGTGTAATACAAGTTGGGATTTGTTTTAATATCGATGAAGCTACTTTTGATACAAAATTGTCTTGCGTTTCAGGTTTCATATAGCTTTGGACATAATGTATAGGTTTTATCCTTGTAATTAATTCCAGCTCAGCATGTGTATATAGGACGCACTATATGGATCGTATTCAAAAATTTCTTCGTAACTTAGTGACCGATTATTTTTTACTGCTGAGTATTCTGCATGTATATACCATCTTAAATATTTATTAATCATATATATTCTTAAACCGGAGCTCATTATGGTTTTATAGTCTCAGCTGTCAATGTTAATTCAAATTCAACAGCACAACACAAATTCCATTAAAAATATAATTGAATTGGTTGGCAGGCTCCATAATTTTTCTCGTATGCGCGCATCATAACTCGTTCATCAATACACGTCCTCGAGCATATATGTATGTTCATACTCGAACCGATATACACTAAAAATAAAAAAAAACAATTACATATGTGGAATAGCCGGGACCCTTAATATACATACGAGTATAATTTTCATAAAAATTTCAAATTGTTTTTGGTTCCTTCAAACGAAATCTTAAAATAATTTTTTTTTTTAAATTGAGAAAATAATTTGAAAATAAATAAATAAATAAACAAAAACGTTGATGATTGTTTGTTATACCCATTATATTATGTATATGTAGACCCCAAGAATTGATGATGATGAAGATGCACGCGATTAAAATTAAGTGAATGTGAACATAAATAATGGAAATCCGAAATATATTGGAATGGTGTAAAAGGTCATTCAATAAGTCCGTAGGACAAAATTTTGACAAATCTCGATTTTATTATACAACATAGTTGCCTTCGGGGCGATACAACGGGTATAGCGATTTTCCAGTAAGCATTCTCTTGAGAACGGGAAAAAGTCGCTGGGAGCTAAATCTGGAGAATATGGTGGGAGGATAATCAACTCGAAGCCCAATTCATTTAATTTTGCCATCGTTTCATCGATCTGTGACACGATGCATTGTCTTGGTGAAACAACACATCAATCGATCCAAAAGTGCACAGTAACAGTCGCTGTAGATAGAGGTTCATTTTTGGAGATAGTCGATGAATATTATTCCGTTCGCATCCTTTCCACTCAGCTGACTGTCTTTTGAATTCTAGTATGTAATTGTGAAGCCATGTGTCCACTGCGATCTGCATCACAGTTGATTCAGACAAAATGCTATAACTAACGAATCAATAGTCAGATTGCTGTCAATACACGTATTGTTAGTACTAAATAAAAATCATAGGGATACAATTCTAGTAACGCTATCTTTGTGTCATCCTACGGACTTATTGAATGACCCTGTATCTCGTATATACGACGAGTACGAGTGAGACCAAAAATTGTATAACAAACAGAACACAAATCAAACAAATAATAAGCCAAGACGTTAAATAAATAAATAAAATAAAAAAATATGATTTACGAACTAATTAAACCTGTGTATTAGCTGCATCTGTAGCTCTTGGTGCGTACCTCTTGATGGTACAAATTTTTTTATTTATTTTTTGTTTTTTTTATCACAATTATAGGGTTCAGTGTTAGCTTTTCCACGTTTAATAGTTTGAAATTTGTTTATGTCTTCGGCATGATATTAAATAGGTGGTAACGAACCTCTAATATTTTTCTTAGGAAATTATATTCGAGCCAATTAAACTAACGATTTATGCATACGGTTTGTTTCTTTCAAGTGTTATAAAAAGTTAATTCTCTTAATTGGTTTATCCATCGTTTAGGAAATCAGTTCTGTAACGTTCATTTCAGTGCTTCGACTATGTAGAGCCTTTCAGTCATGCCATTTCGTTGCCATTTGGACACAATATCGATAGTTAAGGTGATAGGTGGAAGTTGTTATGCAACCATTTGCGATAATATTATGCTAAGATCTCTATGTCCAGCAAATCGCCAGTCCAAGAACTCAGATATATCAGGTGACGATCAGATGCAGTTCAGTTTTATCAGTGCATTTCTGAACTCTGAACTCAGATACACTTTATTTTTTTGACTTGTGAGAAATTAGAGATAGTGACGTAATTTAAAGTCCCAGGCCCGTTTCCAGACTATCCATCAGTTTACATCGGAATTCTTCAAAACTAAACTATAACGTGGTCACTGTTGATCCCGCAATATACCAATGCCTGTCCGTTTATACAACGGCTCGAAGGGTTGGTTCTTTTTAGTCTCCTAACCAATGCGAGAGGCTTTTGCATTGACATGTTGCATTAGTCTTGATTCACGCTTCGTTGCAAATTTATTTTGTGTTTTATATCCGGAATCCCAAAATTACGATGCAAATCACTATTTGCAATGTATCAGGGTGTATTGACTATACTCCGAAGTACCTTATTCGGGAAGTTTTGTATAATTTTGAAGCTGAATGCCATATAGCCAAATCGGCTTTAAGACCTGATCCCTTCGTCCAATCAGCCAGTACAATTTTCTATATTAAAGATCAAGCTCTTTACTTTTCTGCTTCACATGCTCTTTCCATTTAAGCTTGATATCCAGTGGCATAGCCAAGTATTTAGCAGGGTTCTCGTACAGCACCATCACATCGTTTAAGCTGATTGGTTTGTTCGTAAAGTTGACATGGGCAGATTTTAATTCATTTAGTTTGATTTTCCATCGCTTGGTCCACTGGTGAATTTCATCCTTTGCACATTGAAGTTTATTCGCCGCCTCTTGCACAGTTGGTCCTTATGCTAGTATAAAGTCAGCAAACATTGCTATGCTTACGTGGTCGGACTGTGGTATATCACTTGAATATAGTAGGTATAGGACTGGATCCAGAACGCTTCGTTGAGGGACTCCTGCCCTTATTTCTCTTAGTCATCTTCTTGTCTTACTCTAAAAAGCCTTTCAGATAAATATGATTTCAAAAGATCAACATATGGTTCCGGTAGCATAACATTAAGTTTATGGATAAAACCCTCGTGCCATTCCTTATCGAAAGATGCTGCCACATCCAGAAAAAAGTCAAACAAATTTGTTTATCTTCTAACGCCTTTTCTATAATATCTGAAACTCTGTGAACCGGATCAATTGTTGAATGTTTGCATCTGAATCCAAATTGGTGATCCGGGATTGTCTCTACTTTCTATTAGTGACTTCTATCTTTTCAGGAGTAGTGTCTCCATTAACTTTAAAATGATAAAAAGCACGACTATCGACAATACGATTTAGTTTCATTGGGCGGTTTACCTGGCTTCAGTAGCATAATAACTTCCGGAACTTTCCAGACAGATGGAACATGCCGTAATCTAATAACAGCATTAAGCAAATGAGTTAGTTTAACAATATCTTTCTTTCGTAGTTGCTTTAGAATTTCTCCCGTTAAAAAGTGATATCCTGAAACCTTTGCTGACTTCAAATTGAATTTTATTTCCTTAATAACTTCTTCCTAGGTTATTAAAGGGATTCTACTCTCATAATCGTTGCTTCGATTTTCGATTAAATATCTGATTCGGGCTCATTCGATTTAAAAATATCAGCCTTTCAGAAATTCTTCAGTTTTTGATTTGTTATCCCAAGTCCACGAACTATCCCATCACTTCGCTTAATAGGAGGGGTCTGCGTAACTGGGGCTCTTATTCGGTTTTTGCACTCCATAGTGTAGTTCGTATTTTTATCAGCATAGTAAATTTTCCTAGATACAAAGAAAATCATTTTTCATTTAGCTCCTGAATTTCTGGTGTTGTGATTTATTTTCTAGAATCGTCTTGTCATAGATGGACTTGTCGTCTTGTCAGACCCATCTATTGCCATGCTCTCCTAGCTTTTTTTCTAAGACCAGGTTCCGAATTTTCCTTGGATAACTTTTACCAATAGTTTTGGATGTTGTTCCTTTAGTATTATTCCACGCAACTATCTGAATGATATCGCAGTGTTCAAGTTTTCTCCCTCTTCTTCAAGTTCCTGTACATTTTTTAATCGTTTGCAGGTTGATATTGCAATCAGTTGTTTTACTGGCGAGAGTTGGTTTCGTTTCCTTTTAAATTATTTACACTTTTGGTAAGTATCACTGCAGAATGAGCATAGCCCATATCTGAATTATACTCTACTTCAATAAAATTTGATGAAACTTGTTTTGATATAAAGAAATCCTATAGATCAGGAGTTTTACCTGCATCCGTAGGCCAACATGGCCTAGTAGAGTGGATCTGAGATATCAGACACACATCGATATGTAATGTATAGACATGGTATTCGAAAGCATTCAATCTTTTTGTGGAATGATAAAAATTCGTTGGATACCAGCGCATAAGAATATTGAGGATAATTAAAAGGCCGCTATGATTGCTATGAGGTAACAAGTAAATCAGAATGTGCCGATGTATAAAAAGAGGGATGCAAAAGATGTCCTTCGAATGATTCAGAAGATTTTCTGTTCATTTGCGCAAATGGACAAATGAATATGAGAATTTGAGTAGAGTAAGGAGTGGATAGGGGGCACTTGAATGATTAGAACGATTGAGAGACTAAGAATGATTCGTGGTCATTTGATAGAAACCGATTTGTCTGAACTTTGCAGTGTATCTAAAGATATCGAGCATCTCATCGGCATTCACTGTAGCAGATACAGTGGGAGCAGTGTAGAATTCGGCAGTGGACGCGTTTAAGGGCCGTTTACGCCTCAGTAGCAGACGCTTATAAGGGCCTATATTACAGCTTGTGACACCATGTGGAACATTATAAGTAAATCACAATAGCATTGTATCGAGTATACCGCATCGATATTTACACAAAGGTTATTGACATAAAGTACGGTTGCTAATCTTAAGGAACCATGCGGTCGCTTGTGCTGTGTTGATTTACTATAAAAAATTTATCTTGTACCTTACAAGTTTAAGGTTTTAAGATTAAATCAACACACCATAAGCTGACGCTTATTCCTTTAATTGTTAACCGAATTGGCACTTCAGTTTAAAGGCTATAAATGCTCATCAAAAAGATGACTTCTGATCAAATCAATCATTTTCAGTCTAAGTTTTCATTATGTCAGCAGTCCTTTGTCCTCTCTGTATTGTACGACTCACTGTATCGTACAATCTCCATTAAAGCTTTGCAATTACCAGTAAATTGTTTTATCATTCTTTCCCCATTTTCGCTTGTTGTTTCATGGTCTTGTCCGTCTAGTTTTTGACAACAACTTTACTGCTTATCAATCACTAATCTTTCATCTTAATAAAGAATTACCCTATCAAACTATCTACACGTCATCTAAACTAAGTCATTATTTTGCTGTTGGTTTACTTCAGTGGGCGTCTTTTTTATCTGTCCTACTTTAAGATTGCCGAAGTCATTTCCACTGTGTATGCAATACAATGGTATATATTGCAACACATGGTTTCCACTCCGATCGAGAGTAACAAGTTCGTTTGTTTCATATGTGTCCAACGTTCCAAGTTTCTAAGCCGGACTGCATGTGCCCATATTTAATCTTGTGTTCGATCTTAAGTTAGTATATTATTTATATGATTGACAATTTTAAACCGATGTGGTAAACCAAGAAGCTTGTGTGGGACTTAATAAAGGAGTCGAGTATAGAAGTGAAAGAGTAACAAGTATATAAGCATACAGTATATAAGTCCAGAAACTTTGTTGAATAAGGCGTAAACAACCGTCAGATCCTCTGTGATACAAAAACTAGGAAAAAAGCCTGAAGAACTGTTAAAATGCTAAATCTTTTGACAGATAAATCGGACAAAAACAGATTCACAATCGTGTAAGAACAAAAATTGCATTATCAGTTTGTGCTAGAAGAGCACTAAATGTGATACTTTCAAGCAACTGTATTGTTGTAGCTATGATTGTCAGGATCTTTGAGGACAGTTCCAATGAAGGCATTCCTTTTCTCATGAATGTAATCTACAATTACTTTAACTGACCTTTTTACAGTTATTGGTGTCACAATGATCCAAATGAATAGAGCTCCTTAAATATAGAATAGGTATCCAAGCTGTCTGAAAGATCAAAGAATAAATCTCACGCACCATGGCGGTCGAAGAAACTACAAATAATTTCTCAAAAATGACAATATAATTTTACAATGATAGTTTTACAATGAGCCTATGCTAGTCTAAGTGGGCCTAAAAATGCAGAATCAAGAACTGCTAACATAAGCATTTTTTTTTTTTTTTTTTTTTTTTTTTTTTTTTTTTTGCGGTTTTTACAGGCCATTATTGGCCCGTACCGTGTCAACAATCTGACTCCAACGGTTTCGATCACGAGCCAGATCTTCATACTGTTGCAAGCAGTTGGAAGATGCCAGATCGCTCTCTACGCCGTGGAGCCATCGTCGCCGACAGCGACCTCTTCGCCTACCGAAAGGCGGTTCTCCCTTTAAAGATCGCTGTATCATTCGGTTCGGATCAGCACGCAGAACGTGACCGAGCCAACGTATTCGCTGTCCTTTGATTTCATGCACGATATCAGGAATTTGCATTAAATTCCTGATCTCGTGATTGAAAAGAACTCGGTAAGTGCCATCGACGTCGCGTTTTGGACCATATATCACACGCATGATTCTTCTCTCGAATGTTAGAAGCCATCTTTCGTACTCATCCGTCAAGGTCCAACTCTCACATCCATACATGACAACGGGTCTGATCAACACTCTGTACAGTTTCAGCTTATCCGTATTTGCAAGATATTTTGATTTCAGCAGTGGACGTAGAGGATACAAAGCCCGATTGCCAGCGGCAAGGCGGACCTTGATATCCTCGCGCACACTATTATCGTGAGTGATGAGAGATCCAAGATACTTGAATCTCATCACTCCTTCAAACGTGTGGTTTCCACTACTGAAATCAATTGCGTCTCGGTCTCTAAAACCCGAGATTAGATATTTGGTTTTTGACTCGTTGATTTTGAGACCAACGGAAGCTGAACACTGTTCCAGTGGATCAAGTATCTCTTTCACTCCATTGCCATTTAATCCAATCACACAGATATCATCTGCATAAGCAAGAAAATGATTGGATTGTTGGAATAAGATATTGTCCTGAGGTGTTTTACTTTTACGAAGGATGTATTCCAACATGAGATTAAAAAGTATCGGGGACAGCGCATCTCCTTGTCGAACACCGGAATTGATTGCAAAAGTTCTCGATAGCCTGTTCTCAACCTTGACACAGCATTGTGACTGCGTTACTGTCATTTTACACAGATGTACATATTTTTTTGGTATTCCTAAATATTCAAGCGCATACCATAGCCTCTCTCGATTGATCGAGTCATAGGCTTGCTTGAAATCTAGGAATACCTGGTGTACATCGCGAGATGTTTCGTAGTACTTGGAAAGAATCATCCGTAGCGAAAAAACTTGATCAGTGACTGACCGATTTGGACGGAATCCTCCTTGGTAGTCACCGACAATTTCCTCCGCTAGAGGAGTAATTCTTCCCAAGATAATGTATGACAGTAACTTGTATGCTGTGCAAAGGAGAGCTATACCGCGATAGTTCTCGCATTTCATGCGATCACCCTTTTTGAATATTGGGCATAACGCGGCCACTTTCCATTCATCAGGCATAACTTCATTTCGCCATACCAATCGAACAAGGTCGAAAAGACAGTTCCACAAAGTTAGCCCTCCGAATATCAAGAGCTCTGAATTAATGCAATCAACCCCTGGTGAACGATTTTTCTTTAATCTCTGCATGGCCATTGTGAATTCCTCATAGGATGGATCCTCAATGAACATCTCCGCGGTCTGTATTTGAGAGTATTCAAATACAGCTTGTGATACATGTGGAACATTAAGTAGATCAGAAAAATGTTCACGCCATGTATCGAGTACCGCATCGACGTTAACACAGAGGTTTCCATTCTGGTCCCGAATGGCAGTTGACCGAGATCTTAAGGTATGGTGCAATTTGGTGATTCCTTTAAAGAAACCACGCGAGTTGTGCTCATTGCTGAGTTGTTGTACTCTTAAGACCTTGGCCTTCCACCATTCGCGCTTCTTCTGTCTACAAATGCGTTTAGCTGTCCTCCTAGCAAGAACTGCCTTGTTTTTCCTTGCAATTGTAAACCGAGTCTGCGCTTCATTGTGGGCTATATTGCGTTGCTCAACAGCAAGACGACACTCCTCATCAAACCAATCATTTTTGGGCGTAGTTTTCACTATACCGAGAGTGTGCTGGGCAGCATCGACAACCGAGGTTTTCAATACTTCCCAGACACTGTTCACATCATCAGATTGGTAGTTGGATCCTAAAATGCTATTGCTGACAAGATCTTGATATTTTCGTTGCGTTTCTTCATTTATTAGACCTTCACAGGAGAATCGCGTTTTATATTCTCCTGTCCTCCTTGACTTGTACGAAAATTTCCATCGTAGCTTTGCAGCAACCATAAAATGGTCACTGCCTACGAATTTTGTTGACGACCGATACGATCTCACGATCAACATAAGCATTAGGTAACTCTAAATAAAAACTGCCCAGGTGACGCAGAGGTTAAAGCTGTGGCAGTTGGAGCGGGAGGTACCGGGTTTGAATCCCGATAGGGGCAGGATGCAAAAGAGATTTTTCACCATGAGATTACGATCTATGATGTGAATAAACACAACTATGCTCCCCTGTTGGAGTGCAGAATGCATGGGCCGAGCCATCTTCCATGTCAGCACTATAGGCTGGCATGGAGCTATGCAATGTGCAGATGGTTAGGAAAATCGAACCTATAGCCGTACGTCCTCGAATTGGCTGTAATGGCGTAAAAGTAAGGATGTAAATAAGCGAACCGTGAACATGTAGGGAGTGCCTTGAGCCCCAAAGCAGATTGGAGATAAAAAAACTCTAAAGAAATAGTCTACTGTAGTAAAATAATTTTACCGACCAAATGGTGCATTGATTAAATGAAGTATCGGGATCAAATCCTTATAGGAACGGGGATGCAAAAATGAGTTTTTACCATCTCATTCCAATCGATGGCGCGAATGAACACATCTATGACTCCGAGTGAGAGTGTAGAATTCATGGACCCGATCCAATCTTACATGTCAGTAGGGCGGACATGGAGCAATATTGTGTAAATAGCAAATCGGACCTAACTTTATCATGTATGCTCGGTTTATTTTCCACTTTGCTGTCGAGTTAGTTCTTGGATAATATGACTGAGTAGCACAGATAAATATTCTTAACATCGATATAGGAGTAAAATGATCAATGGATAGATTCTTCACTGCATGTTTAGTTAGTCTATGCTGAATATTACCATAAATGGATTTATCGTTCATGAAATACAAGAACAACCAGCTATCAGAATGTTCATCAATCATAAAACTATAGAATATGAAGAGTGCAGCATGGTATGCCAGTGGTAGCCCTTATGCATGGGTTCCAACTTGCATTGATTGACAGGAAAATATTGAGTCAACCATCCCTTAAAAGACGTAGAGGTAAAGTGTTTTACATGTCGCGAGACGTGTTGCATCAGTTCTAGCGAGTTATAGAGTTTTTTAATCGAACAATTTATTAAATTCTATTGTGGCTTGACGCGATCATTGTATTTGTAACGAATGACGAATTCTTGATTTAGTTGTGAACAAGTAATGGAAAGGACAGCGGACTAGCTTCAAGAATCACTCATCGGCATCTGTGAGAAGAGCTGTCTTCTATAAGTAACCCTAAAATAATTGAAACACCGCATGATGGACCAAGAAACTGGGCAGAATCAGGAAGCAGACAAGAAATCTTCTCTAAAATGCCATGAAAACTGGTATAACGGAAGATTTGGTCCTGTACAACTATTCTCAAAGAGAGTACAAGAAATGTATCCGTCATGATAAATCATCGAAATGAAGATTAATATGCGAGGAAGTGAATAACCTTACGGTGACTGCTAAACTCAAGAGAGTTCTCTGTAGTAATTAGAAGGTCACTATCGGAACTAGAGAAACCTGATGGAACTCATACTAGTACAAATCAGAAAGTCATAGAGGTTCTACTGAAAATTCACTTTCCCGAAAGTGAGAATTGTAATAATAGAGTGAAATCAATTCCCACACGAAGTATCGCGTTTCAGTGATTGAAACTGGTGACGAAGGTGCTGTGACACAAGATAAAATCCGATGGTGCATCATTTTTGTCTCGAAGAACTGGAAATAATCCTAGACTACCTGGTACATACCATCACTGCCATTTCGGCCCTGCGATACGCTCGAAAATAATGAAAAAAAGCGATTAGAGCGATTGGTTGATAGGTACTTAAGACACTGGTTTAAAGTCTAATACATTCCAAACATTAAAAAATCGCTTGGTAACAACGAATCTGCCTTGAGAGCATTTCTGAACATCGAAGGTACGTTTGACAATGCTTCCATCAGTGCGATCATCTTTGCAGTCTGAGGACATCATTTTCTGACCGCCAGAAAAAGATGTCTTCAGAGTGTAGTTCTGTCTCCGCTCTTGTGATCAACTCGCTGCTTTAATACAATTAAATGACAACAGATTTTACTGTAAGGGTTATTCCGATGACATCGCCATAATAGTGGTTGTTAAATATACGAATGAACTAAGTGATCACATGAAAATATCGATTAATATAGTTTTGGCCTGGTGTAGTGATTAGCAAAACTGAGATGATTCTTTTCACAAGACACAGGACTCTAGGCAATATTAGTGTTCGAAAAATTGGAGCTCATCCCGCTTTCTTCAGAAGTTAAGTATCTGGTAAGATCTGAAAATTACGTGGTAAAAACATATAGAAGATAAATGGAATAAAGCATTTACTGGTCAAACAATTATTTGGTACATCTAGGGACCCAGGCGTCTATCCGTTTCAGCACTTATTTAGTGTCCTAGAACATTAAGTTGGGTTGGGGAAAAATCTCTAAACCGCTTTCAACTTGTATATCTTGTATATGTCTGGGTATTGTAGAAGATATGCACACAACACTCACTGAACCTTTTGAGATAGTTTTGGGTCTGCTGATACTTAAGATTAAGATCAGATGATTAGCAGCACAAACAGCCGCTCGCGTACAAGACAGAGACAACTAATTAGCCATTCTGGGTACCAAATATGGTGCCGAGACATAACTTCTCACATGGTCTCACTATGGGGCCATGTGAGCAGTTATGTGCTTGCCCACCTTACTATTATTTTATGTAAGTATTATTAAAAAGCACAAATTAGTCCCAACAACCCATCCTACCTCTGAGGTGACGAAATGAAGTTTTTTATTCTTTACTGATGGATCAGAATGCTGTATTCTGGCTGGTGCCGGGTTATACATGCTAAATCCTAAGTTGAAGTTATCTATTCCCCTTGATAGGTAGGCTACTGTCTTTCAAGCGGAAATTGCCAAATTTTGAGAGCAGGACTCTATGTAAAGATAAACCCGCAGTCACATCGACATCAAAGGAGACGGATTAACTGATAAATTGAATCGTTTGGGTGTAGCTTCCTATTGTGGGCCTGAGACTACTCTCTTGTCGCCCATCCAATATCTTCTTTGGAACAATAGATCTCAGTCCATCTTGAATAATGATAAACAGATATTGTTCGGTAGCATTGTTTCCAGAATAATCAAATGTTCCGAATGAATATTTGAAACAATGCAATTTGCGAACAGCGTCCGGCAGAAGAAAATGAAGCTGTTGAATACTTCTTGCGCTCCTTTTCTTCATACTCTCTCCATAGACTTCACCTTTGGACCACGATTCCTATTTGAACATCAACTAACGACCTATGTGGATACCGGATATGTTGGGATTCGTTCGAATAACCTACACTCTAAAAAATTTTTGTTGAAATTTACTACAATAATTGTAGGTTATCTGTTGCCTTCAATTATTGTAGTTAATTTTCATCGTAGTGTGATTTTAAAAAATCACACTAAAAGCGTGTGAATTATTTAAATGTTGAAAAATTACTCGTATAAATTGGAAAAATCCGCTTAATTAGTGTAAAATTGTACTATCAAGATTTTTGAATAAACAGTGATTAAAAATGGCCATATTTCATAATCCTTTAAAGCTTTGATGACAATTAATTTTTAATATTTTGAATAATTTTCCATTCTGTATTATTTATCTGAAATGAAATCTTAACCTACCCTCCAACGTTGTGTCATTGTCTCATTACAAAATCTGTTGACAAAAATCATATCATTATCATAACAAGGATCGTTCTTGTTTATTGATTGATCGTACTATCCACATCCAGTTTGTTTATAAGTCGGGTTGCCAACATTACTCTAGCGAATTTTATTGTATCCTAAATTTAAAACACTCCAAAGAAAATTAACGCTTCTATTTGGTAATTGCAACAAAAATAGTTTTAAACCATTTTTTAGTTGATAATTAACACAGAAAAATTGTAAATCACTACTGCAGAGCAAAAAACGGTTGACTTTTCGGGAATTCGCACAATTTTTGAGTATTTTACTACGCTTTTCATGTAAACTACTGCGATTGAGTGAATAACGTCATTTTTCAATAAATCACAACCCGAGTGTGTAAAATTAAACTTCGTTGTGTATTTTACAATCAGAATTTGTGGTAAAATACATATTTTTTAGTGTTTATTCACTATTAGTTTTTAGAGTGTACATATTCCGGGCCTTAGAATGTACGTCTGGGAGGGGACGCCACAATGGGCCAATCGAGGCTGAGTGACGTATTTCTGGCAAGACCATAGTCTCGATATTGTGTTGATCAGCGTTAGTATATATAAATTGCGATCCACTGATATGCCGATCATTGTCCAAAGCGCGCATATTCTATATAGAAGATAAGCTTTCATTCTGCAACCACCACCACCAGGCCACCACAACCAAATTTAAAGATAAAATTAAAGCAGAAATGCAAAAGTTATAATTTTTTAATTAAAATTTGATTTTGGCAAAGTGCGTAAAGAATAAACGAATGCATGGCTTTGGTTTGGCATTTTTGTTGTACAATTTTGTCTTCTTAAATTTTAATTCGTATGGTTACAGTGCGCGGCAAACACAGGATGACTTGTGTGTGTGTACATACACGTACTCTCTGATTATTATGATCATTAACATTATTACGATTATTATTATTATTGTTTATATGTGCATTGATGATGTATAAAATGGTAATGTTGAAAGACAAGAATTTATATATGGTTTTGTTGTTGGTCTTGGTTTGGTGTCTTAAGATATTCTGTCGCGTATACATGAATGAAATTGAAAGTACAAAAAATAAATTGGAATTTTAGTGTGGTTTCTGTACACCTCTACGTGTATATGCTGATTTATCTAATGTGGTTATTTGGTATGGGTATATATATACACACTCGTATGCTGTATATACGAGTATGATTTGAGATGATAGGTTGAGAAACGGCTTTGTGTCTTTGGTAAATTGTTATTATTGCTTCGTAAAGGAAAACAGAACACAAACAAAAATTCAATTTCCCTTTGGGGCACGAATATTGCTGAGCATCCGTACAGTTTAAATTCTATTATTTGATCTTATATGCATCCGAGCTCGATAAATTTATATAATCAAATTTGAATTTTTGTACTCCTTCTTATTTGCGGTCTTAGCATTGTTGTTTATCTCTAAATTAACTTAGAATATTTAATTTTAAAATTGGTTTGGGTTTGGTGGTTTCGGCTATAAACAACAAATAAAGTCTCTAATGATAATTTTTTTTTGTTTACTTAAGAAACTATTATAGAAGGAATACCTTTATAAAGGCAATCTTCTATATACACACAAAAATTATTTAAGATATTCAGAAGAACCTAAAAAAAAATAATTTAATATTCTGATATGGATTTTCTATATGCCAATACAATGTTTCGTTTTATCAATTATTGGCGATCTCTGCGTCTGTGGGATGATGTGGTCGATTTTTGTTTTTATAATTTTGAAGTGGTAAATTATGTAAACTATAAATACTGTCTGGTGTTTGTTTTATCTTTAGTTCAAGATAAGTATAATTCGCGCGAGAAACAACCTTGAAAAGTATAAACCGCGGTAGGAGGACCACCTCAAATCAGTTTTTTTAAACAGACAAACGAATGAAAGGACGGTAGTAAGATACGAATAAGCTGTAGAGTGGTTCAAGATTTAAGATGGTACTTTGTCACTATAGGTAAACTGACATCGTAAACAATATATTAGAATATCAACAAGTGATAAAAGGTGATTTAGTTGATTGAAGAAAAAATATTTTTGATTAAATTTTTTAGATAGAAAAGCTCTCAAAGACAACGAGTTTCTTGTGGGCATTTTTCTGGATATCGCAGGAACTGTTGATAATACTACATTCGTCTCGATTACGCATGCATGTGCTAAATTTGTGGATTAAATTAATCTCACATTGTGATATGCGAGGTTGAGGTAACCTTTATTTCGATCAAAGCTTCCAGAGGATGCTCGCAGGGATGTGTGCTTTAAACACTGTTGTGGCCTCTGGTTATTGATGATGTCAATTGGATCCTGTCAACAACCGGTGAATTATCTTGAGATTAATAAAATTATTTCAGATAAACAATATGGCTTCCGCGAAAGCCGCTCCACAACCGATATTGCATGATGTGCATTGTGCATTGTAAACAAATGGAACCTCGCCCTTGTGCACCATGGAGAAGTCTTTCGATATATCCAAGGCTTTCGACAAGGTTTGGCATGAGAATCTCATTTGTAAACTTGTGGCATATGGCTTGGATTCGATGACCATCAAGTGGATAAAAAGCTTTCTCAAAGACCGAAAGATCAACGTTGTGCTAAATGAGAGATCATCAACGACACACTCCCCAAATGCAGGAGTCCCTCAGGAATCAGTTTTGTCACCAGCTTTGTTTTTGTAGTACATTAATGACTTGTTGGATAGCACTGTGAACCCTATCCACAGTTTTGCCGATGATGCAACATTGCACTCTTCTATTTCATTCAAGGTCGAGCCTACTCGTTCAGAGTTAAACGGTAAACGGCTGGAAGTTGTCACTTCGCTTAATCCCGATTTGAGTACAATATTTGAGTGGGGAGTAAAAAATCATGTGAAATTTAACGAGTACATTCTCGCGTAAAAGAAGTTACAACGAATACCCTTTTGTGGTAAAAGACCACGTTCTCTGTGGTAAAATACAGAAGTGCGTTGTGACTCAATTCATCTGCTTGGTGTTCATAGATTAGCAACAATTACTAATGGAATGAACACATATTCGCATTGGCCAAATCAGCTTCACGTAAACTCGGGTTTCTCAATAGATGCAGACGATTTTTTAGATCGCATCAGGTTCTCCAGTTATATAAAACCTTTATTATACCGTGTATAGAATATTGCTGTCAGGTTTGGGCTGGAGCATATGGCATTGCTCTCCAGTTGCTGGATAGAGTTCAGCGGCATGCCATCAGAATAATACGAAACTCTAGACTTACGAAAGATCTAGACAGCCTACAACACCGCAGAGATGTTGCAGAACTCTGCGTATTCTATAGATTAATAAATGGTAAATGTTCTGCAGAGTTAAAGGAGAAAATATCACCATTTGTTACGCCAGGACGGGTAACACGAGGAACGGTTAATGCACATAGGTTTACAATGAAGCTGCCGAAACCTCGAACTGAAGGTGCAAAGCGCGAATTCATTTATCGAACATCTAAGAAGTGGAATTCAATGTCCGGTTTTCAGTTTTCGTTGGAGTATAAAATGCACAAGTTTAAGGCAGCTATCAACCTTTACTTGAAGGACTGCGCGTTGAGTGCAGGAGATCTGACAGTTATAAGGAGCTAGGACAGTCTAAAAGTCCACCCTGCACCCAACTTAAGCTTAAAACATATTATAAAGAATATCCGAGTAAATCTTACACATCATGGTGTTCGAAGGAACTACAAATAATTTCTCAAAATAATAAGGTTTCACAATAAGCATGTACTAAAAGTGTAACTGACCCTTACCCATTTAGAGTTACCCAATCCTAACATAAGGATTGGGTAACTCTAAATGAATAATCTACTGTAACAAAATACAAGAGTTCGTTAAGTAAACTATTTTCTAATGTATCTACCTATATATAAGTAAACTATCTCTAATGATTTTTGAGACACTGGCCAAGTGGCATTAAGCTGCGACAGTAGCAGCAGGAAGTAGTGGGATCGAAAAGGGATTTTCACCACCTCATTGTACGATCGATGTTATGCATGCACACATCTATGACTCCCTATTGGAGTGCAGAATTCATAAGCCACTTCATCTTTTATGTCAGTACGACTGGCATGGAGACAGTACATGACTCATGGAACCGATTTACACAGAACTATACGTTACATACGTTATCGATTTGGCTGTAATGACGTAAAGTAGGAAATAAGCGGACCGCGAAGGTGTTGAGGGTGTCTTGAAGAGCCCCAAAAATGATTGCAAAGAAACAAACAGACTTTTGTCATAAAGTTCGAAATTATTAAGTTTTTGATTGTACTCATAATTTTTGAGAGCAATGAATTCGGATAAATAAACGTATGTGATTAAAGCGAACCTTTTTCAGATGATCAGCGAATGTTTTATATTGGCTTACTATCTTTTCTCCAACTGGTAACCCGCAACAATTTGAAGAGCGTATAGGACGCTGTGGCAGAGTTCGAATTATGAGTGAACTGCAAGTGGCGTTTATTGGCAGATAAGTGCTGAATAAAGTTCTTTGAAACACGTAGAGTATTTTCGAATTGAGTGTATGGGATTGATGCGTGTTTTATGCCGCAAGTCGTGTTGCTACAGTTCTAGCGAATTACAAAGTTTTCAATCGAAATTTTATTCAATTTATTAAATTCTATTGTGGCTTGACGATCATAGTATATTTGTAAAGAATGACGAATTATATTTAGTGGCCTAGAATATTGAGTGGGGTTGGAGGGAGACCTCTAAGGAACACTGCACCTTTTTCAATACCATCACTTTTCGTTTGTAAGGGTAATAGCCCAGCCTACGCTTAACAGCTTGATGTTTTACTGGCTAATTAACTTTCTTGGAAGTATCATCTGGATTTTAAACTTCAAAACCCCGCTGCTATTTTTTGGCGATGCCGTAGAGCTTTTGGTAATTCTTGGGGTTTATCCCCCAAAATGCTATATTTTCTCTACAAATCAATGGTTCTCCCAATTCTAACTTATGCATCTGTTGTTTGGTGGCCAGTGGTTAAAATAAAATCTTCAATCGGTATACTGAACTGTTTGCAAAACATCGCTTATCGAACTGTAATTTGAGCCATGGCCAAAACTCCGCTCTCCGCTATAGCATTCTTTCTCTACCCCAGTGACAATTCTTCATTTAAGATACAGCTTGTTCGGCTGGCTCTCGATTGAAGAGTGCTGGGGCGTGGAATGGTTTCGACACTACTTCAGGCCATAGATCAATTCTTAATCTCTGGTAGCTATGCCAGAAATCGACGTGGTTGTTGATAGACTTCTGTCTGTTTGTAATTTCCACGGATCATTTGGGTTGTTTTATCAATCAAGGGATATGTGGCTCTCGCCAGACTTGCTCAAACAGATATCCAAATCACTTGTATTTTTTCAGACGGCTCTGTCTCTGATTAGGTTGGCTTTGGTTACTACTGTTCATAGCATGAAATGAGAATTTCAGGCAGTCTGGATCCTACTGTACTATTCATCAACCGGAATTAATTGCGATTATTCACTGCATGATTTTAGCTTTTAACCTCGATGCCGATAATAAAGAGATTATATTTTGTAAGGATAGTAAAACTGTCCTTAACTCCTTGAGCAACCCTCTAACCATAGCTCTAAACTAGTAGGGAATTGTCGATATTTCTGAACCTCCTTGGTTGTAACAACAGGTCATGTGGGTTCCTGATTGAACAGGTCATGTGGGTTCCTGAACAGGTCATGTGGCAACGAAATTTCAGACTGTTTGGCTAAAACTGGTTCTCGCTTATATTTCATAGGTTCTGAACCACCTTCTCCTTTACCGCTTCATAAAGTGAAAGAAACAATTAACACCGTTGCCTTCTCAAATCTAAAGCTGACGTGATCAGTTACCTCTACTTGCCGTAAGGAGAAATACTTTCTCAAAGGGATTAACCCGAAGCTGACCAATTACGTTCTTTCATTGATAAAGGACAACTTGGGAGTATGTTTTTCTATACTTACTGGCCATGGCCGTTTCAAAAGTCCCCTTCATCGTATGGGACTTGCCAGTGATGCCGTATGTGAGCAGTTGTCCGGCTTTCGATCGCATGAAGTCCCATGTGTTAAGCTCCAAGAATATTCCTGTAAATCTACTGCATTCTCTGCCCTGGTTTAAACTGCTCCAAGGTTTTAGATCGCGTCTGTGCGCTTTAATAAAATCTTGGTTTGCACCATGGGCCCTTTGTGGCATTGAGGGCTTAAACTTAAAGGGTTCCAGCCAACTTTAATAATAATTTCAAAGATTGTGAAACCAAATTTAGGGTCGAAAATGGCTGGTCAGTGATTAGTTTCTAGTACAATACAACGTCTACCAACGATCTTTTGATGAGATCAATCTCACTTTATATTTATAGTTCAAAGATAAGAATCACAATGCCAATTGTGCCAGTACCGCACATTCCAGCTTGTAGTGAACACCTTGAGTTTAAAAAGGGACATTTGGAAGTGTCTGTAATCTTTTCTGGCCTCGACGAGTTTAATATTCTAATTTATCTAACCAATTACTCATTGCAGTCAGTACAACTGCCACATAAATTATCTTATGGTCATATGTTTTATTGTATGCATGTGAATAACATTAAAAACTATATTACAAAGTTTAACAACAATTTTATAAGTTTTAATTAACTTTTGTACTCGGTGCCATACAATTTCCATCCGGATACCGTTTCTGAAATGAACTAATCAATTCTGGATCAACCAGACGTATCCCATCCAGTTGATTACCCAACGTAATCCAATTTGGCTGAACATTATGTGGCCGCCCGAAAAGTTCTATTTTTCGTGTGCCCGGACTCAGTCGTTCGATAATGCCATAGATTTCGTCTGGTTTATGACTTGTTGCACGTACCTCTGCTACGATTACATCACAATCGAGACCCCGATTTAGATTGGCCGGACTACCTTTCATTCCGACTAGACAATGCTCTTTGCCATGATTAAGCCAATGGCCCGTTCGTCCTGTACGAATTATTCGTTGAAGTTGATTTGTTTTGACCCAAATTAATTCATCGACACGCTCGTATCCCCATAATTTTAGGCATTCACGTCCAAGTTCCATAGCCCGACCGGTTACCCAAAGAAAAATTAAACCATCGTCTTGTAGTGCGGGCACCCCAAGTTGTCTCATTTCATCGTCCGACATAGTACCATAGGGTAGCTCCATGTGAATATCCCACGGTGGATCGGCCATTACGACAGCAAATTTTCCCAAAATTGTCATATCCAAATACCTGAGATCACATTGAATCCATTGTGGTGGATATAATGTTGCGGCTGGATCGTTGGATCGCTTTGCGATCGTCATTTGGTGCGAAGACGTTTTACCAATTTCCAATTTCGATGAGTTCAAATTTTTTTGTGTCACCTGGGCATGGGACGAGTCTACCTCATAATGTACATATTTGCACGTGTCCATATGGAAGCAAGTGTTTAGAAAGCTACAATCACCGAGCGATTCGTCGGTATGGGATTGTATTATTTTTTTAAAATGTAGTTTTGTACACTTATCCTTGACGGGAGCATCGTCCGATTTATTTTCAATTTTGATCTCGCCCACCTCTTGGCAATCGTCTGATTCGGAAGCTTCCGGATCTTCTACTTTCTCATTACATATATCTTCGCTAGCCTGTTGTGCTCGTAGACATTCGACGCGAGTGCCGTGCGGACAGAATTCCATTACTTGGGCACCACCCTGAGATTTAAATTTTTCGGCTAACGAACGTTCTTTGGCTGTCGGTTTGGATAGTAGCTCGAGAATTTCTTCTCCAACTTGCTTGCTTTGCTTCTCTCGTGTCGATGGCATCGACAGGAGGGACATAATATCAGTCGTATTTTGGCACATCGTCTCCTTCGATTTTTTATCACCTGTACTAGATTTAATAACTTTAGAATCGTTATCATCGTCATGATCCGGAGAATCTATAAATTATAGGAGTAAATTAGTATTTCATAAACTTCTACAACATTCGATCGCATACGTTTTCGTTTCAATTTATCTTCACTTTTAACCGTCTTGCCCGACAGATCAATCCCACCACCGTTGAGCTCATTGTCGAGTGCTTTTAGTTTGGCGTATTCGACTAGGATTACCTCCTGCCCGATTTCGTTTCCAATGCTGACATCTCGTACACTTATCAGCTCTTGCGATGCGAACTTTTTGAGGAAAAAATTCAGCGAATCGCTTTGCACATGCTTTGTCAGACCTTTTTGAAGTTTGTCCGTCAACTGTTTTGAATTGATTGGTAGGAATAAACTTTTATCGGCCAGAAGTTGAATCAATGGTTTTTCAACATCCAGATCAACATCTAAAAAAAAGATTTATGTGGGGTCAAAAACATTACAGCATGACGCCACTAATGGCGTACTAATTTATAACCGACCTAGTTCTGGTTTAATACTCGATATTAGTCCTTTTTTATCGTCACTATTCTCTGGTTTGGGGCTCCCAACTGAAGTGACCGGCAGCAGTGTATTCGTTCCCAAAATATCTTGCCGCTCCTTTTTGCGTTTCTCCAGTTTTTCACGAAAATTATTACGTTTTGATTTGATCGCTTGAATTTCATCCCATGAGTTAGACATAATTACCACTTTTTAATTCAACAAATAATATTTTAAATACTTAAATGTTAACAAAAAATCAACAAAAACACTCGTCACCGTGTTAATTGTTGTTGTTTGTGTTAGAAACATCAACATCGAAACGTCAAAATAGTATATATGTATACAGAATACAGTGGCATCATATCGAAAAATTCGACATCGAAAATAATCTAGTACAATTTTTTATTAATTAAATCTGTATTTGACAGAACGTCGACTAACTATTTAGTAGTAGTTCGACATTCTGTCAGATATGTCAAAACTAGAAGTTTTTATAAAAATATTTATTTGTTATTGTTTGTTATTTAAAAGTACAGAGAGTAGATTTTAAGGTATAATTTACATTGATTAAGGTAAATACTGTGAAAAAATTATATAAGCACATAAAAAAAAGTTAGTCACGCTATATATAAATATCGATTTGACGTGTCCCAATTAGATTTTCTGTTTCGCCAATCTCAACTCATCTCGAACAACACAGACACACAAAATAAATATTTTCACGATATACATAAAAATCGCGAAAGATTGATTACTCATTATCAATTCTAGACACTTTGTTTTGTATCTAAAGCGAGTTAATAGTCATAAATTTAAAATTGATTAGATTATACAAGTAAAATGAAAACGGGAGTTCCAAAATTGTGTGCGGTTCATTTTTTTTGTCAAATGGTTTTGGTTGGTTGAATTTTTTATGGTTTCTTGTCTTCTAAACTATTATTCTTAATAAACCAAATCTACTTATATGTATAACAAAAATATGTAGGTGAACTTTTCACCATATGTGAATTGTTGTCTATTGTTGTGTGGAATGAAAGTATCGGTCGATGGTGTGTGTAATGGGTGTGCTAAATTATTTTTCGGGGCCTGATGTTAATAGTTGAACTTTAAGCCTTGATTACATTCAGGGACGTTATAGTTTATTCATTTCGAGTTGACAGTTTTTACGAAATTTTCCATTTTACATCACACACTTGACTTATCTTGATAGTTAGGAGGTAAACATTCAATGAAAAGATTCCGTACGTAACCATACATAAGACAGAAGATAGTTGTAAATATATTTCAGACATGAGCTACTGTCTAGTTTGCCTGTTTAAGCTGTTTAAACCATCCAAAAATTAGCAGCTGTACCGTCAACAATCTGACTCCATCGGTATCGATCACGAGCTAGCTCTTCATACTGTTGCAAGCAGATAGAAGATGCTAGATGGCTTTCTACGCCGTGGAGACATCGTCGTCGACAATCTCTCCTTTCAAATATAGCTGTATCATTCGATTCGAATTACCTCGCAGAAAGTGACTGAGCCAGCATACTCGCTGTCTTTTGATTTCGTGCACGATATCAGGAAGTCGCATTAAATTCCTGATCTCGTGATTGAACAGAACTCGGTATGTGCCATCAACGTCTCGTTTTGGGCCATATATCACACCCATGATTCTTTTCTCGAATCAAGGTCCAACTCTCAGATCCATACATGTTTAAAGTTGATTCGATTGTCAGAATATGATATTGTCTTCAGGTGTTTCACTCAAGTATTAGGGACAGCGCATCTCCTTGTCGTACAGCAGAAATAATTGAAAAAGTTCTCGATAGCCTGTTCTCAATTTCGACACAGCGTTGTGACTGCGTTACTTTCATTTTACACAGATGTACATATTTCTTTGGTATTCCTAAATATTCAAGCGCGTACCATAGTCTCTCTTGATTGATCGAGTCATAAGCTTGCTTGAAATCTAGAAATACCTGGTATACATCGCGAGATGTTTCGTAATAATTGGAATGAATCACCCGTAGCGATGATGAAAAACTTGATCAGTGACTGACCGATATGGACGGAATCCTCCTTGTTAGTCACCGATAATTTCCTTCGCAGGTAGAGTATTTCTTCCCAAGATAATGTATGACAGTAACTTGTATCCTGTGTAAAGGTGAGCTATACTGCGATAATTCTCGCATTTCAAGCGATCACTCTTCTTGAATATTCGGCCAATTTTCATCATTCAGGCATAATTTCATTTCGCCATACCAATCGAACAAGGTCGAAAAGACAGTTCCACAAAGTTAGCCTTCTGAATATCAAGAGCTCTGAATTAATGCAACCAACTCCCGGTGAACGATTTTTCTTTAGTCTCTTCATGGCCATAGTGGATTCCTCATATTTGAGGGTATTCAAATACAGCTTGTGATACATGTGGAACATTAAGTAAATCGGAAAAATGTTCACACCATGTATCGAGTACCGCATCGACGTTAACACAGAGGTTTCCATCCTGGTCCCGAATGGCAGTAGACCGAGATCTTAAGGTATGGTGCAATTAGGTGATTCTTTTAAAGAAACCACGCGAATTCTGCTCATTGGTGAGCTATTGTACTCTTAAGACCTTAGCCTTCCACCATTCGCGCTTCTTCTGCCTACAAATGCGTTTAGCTGTCCTAGCAAGAACTGCTTTATTTCTTCTCGCAATTGTAAACCGAGTCTGCGCTTCATTGTGGGCTATATTTCGTTGCTCAACAGCAAAACGATACTCCTCATCAAACCAATCATTTTTTCAATATTTCCCAGACACTTTTCACTTCATCAGATTGGTAGCTAAATCGTAAAATGCTGTTGCTGACAAAATTTTGATATTTTCTCGTTGCGTTTCTTCATTTATCAGACTATCATAGGAAAATTGCGTTGTATATTCCTCTGTCCAGGATTGTACGAAAACTTCCATCGTAGCTTTCCAGTACCGAGATAATGGTCACTGCCTACACATTTTGTTGACGACCGATAAGATCTCACGTCTTGGGCAACACGAGCCTGCCGTTTAGAAATCAACACTCGATAAATTTTGCTTTGGATTGTTTTACGTGAATGTGTCGAAGTTTCCAAATGGATATTTTTAAGAGGAAAAAATTTGCTTGACACTTTGAGATCATGAGCGATCGCAGTTTCGTGTCGGGAGTACGGACCTATATTGTTACATAAGTCGGTCTGATTTCTGCCAGTTCTAGCATTTAAGTCACCAATCTGACATCGTGCTCAGGTAGACTTATTTGTAAAATTATTGTAAAATGAGTCTTTATCTGGGAGTTGGTTTACTACAGTGGGCGCATATACAAGGGGCGTATGTTCTAAATTCAATAGCTACTGGTTTAAGGTAGATCAACTCTGGTGCGAGTATCTAAAATTAAGGTCTAAGAGGTTATTCGTTGGTTATCACTCACAGCACATTAGCAATTTTAAATTCCAATCGTTATACCCTATAATGATAGATAGTTGTTTTGCCTTCTGTTATATCAAATACAATAATCGTGTTTACATAATAAGCTGATGAAGTTAATCACTATCAAAGTAGATTTCCGTATAAACTCTAAGGTCATGATATAAATTTCAGTGTGTATGGAATAATATCTGTTTCTAATAACATTATATTCATCGTGCATACGGCAAATGTACAGTGTGATTAAAACGGAGCCAGGGTCGGCCCCGTTTACAATATTTGCATCTATTATAATTCTATTAACATGCATCGCATGGTTGTAGCTTAATGGTTAAGAGAGTTTCTCATCACGCCGTGGTCTCTGGTTCAATTCCCGCCATTGACCAAAAATTAACATGCAACCGGTTGACATAAAAACGCGTTTGTGTGTAAAAACATTCGTTGGGCTGACCACCTACAATGTGCACCAATCGTTAAAACTGGTTCGTAAGGTCTCAGTTGAGACGCGGTAAGGGCCGTTTACAGCCTCTAAGCCATAGATTATTTTATTAACATGCATCACCTTAGAAGATCGGGAAGTTTCATCCCGGATGTGATTATTTTCGATCTCGTAGACTTATACATTTTCACACATCACTATGAGTTTTCCAGATAGCTTAGGTTGGATGATTTCCCTGGCCACATTTTGATCTGTATATCACACTTCCTTTCTCATTCTAATTGAACTAAGTCCGGTCATTTGAGGAAAGCGCCCGTAGAAATTGCATTCGGCGACAGTAATCATGTGTCGAAACCTGTGTCCCATTCAACGATGTTTGATGTTTGTAATATCCCGGAAGCAATATTAGTTCTCCGGATTTTGGGCGAATTGCTATTTCATCTTCTTTTTTCCTTTTGAAACAAGACGTTACATATGGGAAGTGATCAATAGTCATTCGTAAGAGATGGCGTGTTGTGGTGCCCTGACGGGCAAGTTCGTTTACCTTTTCATTTCCTGCCATAATAAAATGATCTAGATTTCACAATAGGTGTATGTATGTTGAATCTACCATCTCAATTTTCAAGATCAGTTTTTGGATGTTTAGGTTCAAAGTGCATCTTGAAAGATAATATTTTTTGAACTGCTACTGCCAAATTGTTTTGGGAAGAATCACTGAACAGATATCACTGGCTTTCAAGTAGGATTTGGCTATAATTTGATTTATCAATTTCCTTCTGCCCACCTACGTGGTACGAATTGCGATGTATCTAATTTTCGATCGGATCTTTCCGCATTCAATGAAAATGCCCTGCAGTGTTCCTAGCTTAAATTGTGTATGATTTTTATAGCTCATTTAACATATTGTAAATCTTCCCGACAACCTTGATTACTAGAAATGGTTTGGCGCATGAGATTTATAATCCAATTCGGAAATGTCTATCCAGCTCTTCAACTTAGTTTGTGTCTGTTTGTCTGACTTTATTTTTGCAATACTCTCTCAATTCTTTCGTGGTTCGTTTATTTACGTCCTACTCTACGTCATGACATACGGCTATAGGTCCGATTTACGTAGAACCATCTGCACATTGCATAGCTCCTTGACAGCCTTTTGTTTTGACATGGAAGATGGGTTGGTCCATGAATTCTGCACTCCAACAGGTGGTTAAAGATGTGTTAATTCACACCACCGATCGTAAACAGATGTTGAAAAACCCCTTTCGCATCCTAACTCTATCGGGATTCGAACCCGGTACCTGTCGCTATAACTACCCCAGCTTTAACCACTGCACCATTTGGATGGTTTCAACTTAGCGTTAGTCTTAATTTTAAGTTGTATCCTCGTTGGCGTATTTCAGTCTTAACTTGTACTTCGATAGGGGATTACAGAATAGTTATTTAGTATTCTAATTAACATTCCCAGTGGAAATCATACTCGAAGAGTGATACTGCGCCCCTGGCTGGGCTTAAATCTAATATGTTCCCCGTAAAAAAAATGAAGAGAAAGTTCAAAAGCTCTACTAGGTTTGGATTAACAAGTGGATTAACGTTATTTCAGAATTCTTTGACGTAAACAACGAAGAATACAAAAATATTTTGATTTGCATTTTGATAATCTTGTTCAGTTAAACAACCAATGATATCGATATTAATTCTTGACCTAGCTCAATTAGTTTTTTCAAGTGATAGGCTCCACATATTTTTATTCGGCATTATTAAACAAATATAATGTTATTGATAAAGAAATTCCACTTTATGAAAATAAATGTAACGTGTAAAGAAGTTTAATTGTAACCAGTGGTAGAGAACTTTATCGGGGAGTAATTTCGCCTTTATACTCTGAATGTATGCCTCAGGCGATCTTAGCAGCTAACAGTCTAGTAAGAGCAAATGATCTAGTGGCGACCAAATGGCGCAGTGGTTAAATCTGCGGTGGTTGAAGCGGAAGGTACCGGGTTCGAATCCCGATAGGGGCAGAATGCAAAAGGGATTTTTCACCATCTGATTACGATTGGTGGTGCGAATGAACAGATCTATGACCTCCTGTTGGAGCTGTGCAATATACAGATGGTTCTACATAAATCGGACCTATAGCCCTACCTCCTCGATTTGGCTATAATGGCGTAAGGTAGCACGTAAAAATCCCAACCACGAAAAAGTTGGGATTGGCTCACGCCTCGCAAAACAGATTGGAAAGATAAAAACATACAAACAAATGATCTAGAGACAGAATTTAAACAAATCACCTGAAGTTGAGCAAGTATGTATTTCAAAGTAAGAATATAAGAGTCGACGTTTACATTATCAAACAGAACAGTGTCGCAGATCTAAAAAGAATTTTATTTTGTTCATTCATGTATTTGTTGTCTACAAAATTATTGCTTCAGGTCACCCTGCATTTTTCAAGCCCTCGTTCTATTCAATTTGTTTCAACTGGCACTGCATGTGACTCAAAACGTTGAAAAATGTATTTTTTGCCAAATGTGTCATAGATTCGCCTACAGTTTGATTCGCATATGCAAAAACTAAGTTTTAATGTTTCAATCAGGCTTTAATACTTCTTAATTGCGCGGTGGTTTCGTTACGTGTAGAGTTTGAGTATCAGAACGAAGTTGTAAAAAATTTACCATATCAAATCCTTATCGTTTTGGCTTGATTTTTATCTCATTCTTAGACTTTTCTTAATCTCGAATGTGTTAAAGTTGAGAACAAGCATCGAACTTTTGCAATCAATTCCTGTGTTCGACAAGGAGATGCGCTGTCCCCGATACTTTTTAATCTCATGTTGGAATACATCCTTCGTAAAAGTGAAACACCTCAGGACAATATCTTATTCCGACAATCCAATCAACTTGTTGCTTATGCAGATTATATCTGTGTGATTGGATTAAATGGCAACGGGGTGAAAGAGATACTTGATCCACTGGAACAGTGTTCAGCTTCCGTTGGTCTCAAAATCAACGAGTCAAAAACCAAATATCTAATCTCGGGTTTTAGAGACCAAGACGCAATTGATTTCAGTAGTGGTAACCACACGTTTGAAGGAGTGATGAGATTCAAGTATCTTGGATCTCTCATCACTCAGGATAATAGTGTGGGCGAGGATATCAAGGTCCGCCTTGCCGCTGGCAATCGGGCTTTGTATCCTCTACGTCCACTGCTGAAATCAAAATATCTTGCAAATACGGATAAGCTGAAACTGTACAGAGTGTTGATCAGACCCGTTGTCATGTATGGGTGTGAGAGTTGGACCTTGACGGATGAGTACGAAAGATGGCTTCTAACATTCGAGAGAAGAATTATGCGTGTGATATATGATCCAAAACGCGACGTCGATGGCACTTACCGAGTTCTATTCAATCACAAAATCAGGAATTTAATGCAAATTCCTGATATCGTGCATGAAATTAAAGGACAGCGAGTACGCTGGCTCGGACACGTTCTGCGTGCTGATCCGAACCGAATGATACAGCGAACCTTGAAGGGAGAACCGCCTTTCGGTAGGCGAAGAGGTCGCTGTCGGCGACGATGGCTCCACGGCGTAGAGAGCGATCTGGCATCTTCAAACTACCTACAACGGTTTGAAGAGCTGACTCGTGATCAAAACCGATGGAGTCAGATTGTTGACACGGTACGGGCCATAATGGCCTGTAAAAACCGATAAAAAAAAAAAAATCTCGAATGCAAGCCTAATGGTGAACCTGTTTTGGGTTACAAGGCTCTCCCAGCTCCTTCGCAGTTCGCTTATTATGTCCTACGTTACTCACGTACATAGCCAAATCTAAGACGTACGGCTATATGTCCAATTTATGTAGAACCATCTGCACATTGCTTAGTTCCAGGTTAGCCTATAGTACTAACATTGAAGATGATTTGGCCCATGAATTCAGCACTACAACAATATGAATCATTGATGTGTTCATTCCACCACCGATCGTAATCAGATGATGAAAAATCCCTTTCGCATCGTACCCTTATCGGGATTCGAATCCGGTACCTCCCGGTCCAATAACCACTAAGAGTCTTTGTAAAAATCATGTATAGTTGAGGTTTTACAAAACGACACAGTGCTTTTTACTTATGTTACAGTGATTAGATATTGAAGCAAACCAGAAAAGCTTAGCAATGATTCATCGTTTTTATCGCAAAGGTGACAGTGCTGTCCCATGCTGTTGAACTTATCTGCCATTTTGTGACAAATTAAAAAATTAAAGTGCTAATCTATTACAAACATATGATAGCTATACGTAAATATAGTTTTATTGTTACTTTGCAATTTCCACTTAAGGTTTATCTAATCTATAAGAGTATGCACTTGAGTTGTATATCACGGTTGGGTTTGTAAATCTTTTTAATTTAAATATTTAGTAAATAATAATAATATGCAATGTTTTCGCTATTTCCGAACATTTCAAAGTTGAAAATTCGAGCAAAGCTTCAAATGCCCATATCAAAATGCCTTGCCCAAAAAGCCTGAATTGTTGCCAAACGTATGATTTAAACTGTAATTCCTTTTTCACAAGGACTTCCAGTTCTTCAGCGACATTTTACATGTCTGAGTTAATTTGAGTAATGGTTTAAAGTATGGCTGCTCATATAGAGAGGGTTCTAATATATGAGAAGTTTATTAAATAAGGACAAAAGACAGCTGAATCAATAAAGCTTCTCTTGCCACCTTCGTAGTATTGCAGTATACGGTATCTAGACTAAAACATTTGATTCTTATCGCATATCATGTATCTGTATCGATAAAAACCGCGTTTTGGGTCATGTATTATACGCATTTTATTTTTGATGAATATCAGCAGCCTTTTCCCATACTCAAGACGGATACATTCTCTCATCTGTAATGAAAAATCCAACCTTAATTAATCTCTTAAACATGTCCTACTACTGATTGCCCATCCTGTTGACACCACAAGTCGGCTACACTTTTTGGCAATAAAAATTCATTGATCTCTGTAGTTTGCGCCATTGACGTTTAAAAGCTGTCCTGTAAGAAATACGGTCCAATGATGCCACCTACCCATAAGCCTTACCATGCATTGCATTTTTCGGGATGCATAATTTTGTTTGTTGACGTATCCATGAGCTTCATTGCTGAAGACAATTTTTCGATAAAAAATCAATTTGGAGCTGTTCCAATGCCCGTAAACCAGATCAATGATGCAAGGTCAATCGGCTGCAATTCTTAAACAAACTGTATTTTATATGCCTTTAAACCAAAATCTCTTCAAAATACGCCACAATGTGCCATAAAAGAGAACCAGGGCTTGAAAAACACAACGAATTGATCCCAGGTGAGTATATTTAACGTGATAATCGCCTCCTACAAGCAATTTATTACTCAATTGGATAAACTAGTGGGTTCTTTATAGAATATTTTGGAGGTTCTATGTCCATAGTTTTTTTCTTTTAGTACATTTAGCTATGGCATCTGACCGCTTAGTGTCATAAACTGAATATTCATTCCTTTTGAAAAAGGTTTTATTTGTAAGTGTGCACTTCAGTATTGGGTTTGATAATGAATGCTTGAACCTCAGCCTTGTTGCATTATTAAATTCATGGTTCTCCGTATCATATCCATGAAGCATTATATCTTGTCGCGTTTCGACAAGTAGAGGACCTACTGCATACTGTGTTTGCTTGGCAATGGACAAAGTGTTTAATAACTTTCTTAATGGTAAAAAAGCTTCTTAAATAGCTGGTACCCACATACTCGTACAACTATTATTGAACCAAAGAAAACTAATAAAAGGTTTGGAACCCTTAACCAGCTTGGAAGTGGTTTATGGATTTTGCAACGAATTGATATTAAAGCTGAAGAGAGTGGTTTTTTACGAATACTAGCAAATGAAACTACATGATGCACGTTACTGTTTAGAATTCCGTTATGCTTTCTATCTTGAATGTTGTTAGAGACAACTTTTCTCGGTTGATGGTACTTTGCCTTCATTGCTAATGATTAATTCATTTGCCATTTAGGCATTGTATTAATCCTGATATATATCCATCACCCTTTGCACTAACCACTGACCTATTTAACCGAATTCCTATTGCACTCCTGATTCTGTCCTCGAATTTGGTGTATTTGATTCTAGAAACAGCCTGTGAAACGGCTTTGGGGTGGTGGACCAATTCCACTCGTCTTTGGGGCATAGACTAATATTAAATTATTTCAATTCATCTTATCGCGGTGGATTGCCATAGGAAAATCAGTGATGTCCCAAACCTTCATATATCAGGGGTAGTACAGTCTTCGGTTATTTCAATGATGATTCCCAATCATTCAGAACCTATTGAACTGTATATAATTTAAGATCATCAGGCACTTTGGTTCATACTGTATGCGGAGTTGATACACTCCCTCGTTGTGTGTAGCTTTTAAAATTGCGAACTCAAGTGGAAATATTGTACTATGTACAGACAGTAAAACGTTTCTCAATTCATTGCAATATCAACAGACCACTTTCAGCTGGTCAAGTACTGCAAAAAACATATGGAGTAAATTTACAAGACCTAGAGAGTCCTAATTTCATGAAATCGATGAAGACTATTCCTTTGGTCTGCAGCTGTCCAGCTTTTGATGATGCAATTTCAATTACAGTACTTTAAGTATACGGGTGTCCAGTAAGAAGTTCAGATGCTCAATTGTTTGTGGATTGTCCATGAAACACGTGCCCTTCGCGGCATCCCACAAATTAAAATCCAAAGTCGTCAAATTACAGCTGCTTGTCAGCCAATTCGCGTAATGTGGTCAGCAAATATTTGACGTAGTTTCACTTTTATAGTGCCCGATGTGTGGCTTGGCGCTTCACCTTACTTCGAAAAAATACGGCCCCATAATGCCGCCACGGCACAAGTCGCACCAAACAATTTTCCAATCACCAAATGCGACAATTTTGTTTGTTTACGAACCCATCGATTTCGAACCAGTTGTGGAAGTAAATTCCCTATTTTTGTTGAATCTTTAAGCGACTCATTTCGTCAACTTTAAATAATATACTGAGTTTCTGTCAAAGAAAGAACGACATTAGTGTTGCCAGAGCCAAAATAAACCCGATATGTCAAATCTGAACCGGTTATTGGGACGCCCTAGAGTACTCTTACAGTAGGCCAGTTGGCCTCTCCGATTTGATTTAAGCTGTTGAGGTTTACCAGAGCAGCACCTGGCATTAGGATAGAACTCTCCCAGTATTAGGCTGACTTCGGACCTTTCCAGGATTACAGCCGTTAATACATTAATCTCTGCGTACTATTACAACGATAACTCCTGAACTTATCCAATACAAAGATTGCAAATGCCATCTGGCTCTTTGATTATTGGGTCAATCCAATTTCTTTCTCCGGCCTGTTTTTGTAAATATCAGTTTGATGGTACTGGATTTGTATTTATATTGATAGTTGTGTACGGTCAAAAGGTGAGTCCAGCCAAGCAGATTTAATCGTTAATTTGGCTAAATTGTATGGCTATATAGCGAAAGTAGCAACAGAAACTTCGATATAGGGTGTATTCCATTAGTTTCTTGTTACAATCAGGACAACCATGGGGTTTAAATTTCTTTGAGATTGGCTTTTCAAATCACATCAGCAGTACTACCCTTAAACGTTTAAATAATTTTGAAATAATAAATTTGGTTTAATCGCCCCGACCGGCAATTTAATCAAAACACTGACGTAATAGGTTTTAATAACCAAACAACACGATTTAATACTCAAATGAATTTCAGGTTTGTGTGGAAGTTGCGACAAATACCAAAACTCTCATAAAATTACAACATCATCGTTTAGTTGCGAATGTGATTCGCGATTTTAAGAGCATAACAACTATATCGTTCCGTTTTGCATAGTAATGTAACATCGCATCTGTTTGCAGTAAAGTCGCACATTCTCAACCGACACGATTGTAAAAGCAATAAATTATCTAACCGTCTATTAATACTCAGTTTATGTACTCGGTTATAAAAACAAAACCGTTGAGTCATAAGAAAGTTTAAGATGAAATTAGGTTTGCCGCAGTGTATCAGACACACACACACACACCCGATAAAATTGTTGATGATGGCCAAAATTGTCGTTGCTTGTGTATGTGTCGTTGCTTGTTTGAATGAATTACGTAAATTTATTTAAGTCTCTATAAAACGTAAGAAAACGTTCGCTTGTATGTAAAGAAGCAGTAGAATATCGTACTTAGCTGACATCATCCAACAAGACTCGATAGTTTATTGCAAATTGTATGTTTATTGATTGTGAAATGTAAATCGAACTTATCAGGCTGCTTCTTTGGTTTCGTTCTAAATTATTAACGAGTTATTTTTAGCCAAATGAGTCGATATAAAATTAGTCTTCTGTTCGAGTAATTAGCACGCCGATTTGTATCTTAACAAATTGAAAGTTTATTAACGTTATATATGTTTGGATATACTTTGGGTGTACAATCCAAATCCAGCTGTTTAAATTTTGAATGTGACGTAATGTATGTACGAATATATATAAAGGGTTGTGCAATAAGAGGTTTCGTTTTGATATTAAAGATAACGAATATTTTTTAAGAAGGGAAATCAATGAATGTTTATTTCATTGTAAAGAGAGAGGTATGCCATTAACATTTGGGCATCATTCACGTGGCTCTAAAGAAAAAAGTCTAAAGATGTTAAATCACAGGATCTCGTTGGCCAATTGTGATCATCTTTTCGAGAAATAACACGGTTAGCAAAATTGGCACGAAGCGGTGTTTTGCTGGAAATGAATGCCGTCCACATCAATATCTTCCAAGTCCAGCCATAAAAAATCATTAATCATAGCTCGGTAGTGCAATCCATTCACCATTCTTATTTTCAAAAAACTAAGGTACAATCACACCGCTAGCACAAAAACCGCACCAAACAGTTACACGTTGAGAATAGAGCGGCAATATTCTCAGATGTTCTTGAGTGACGCAAATGGTTTCGATTGTTCACACCACTAACTAGTCCCAACAGCTCAAATTTTTCCACCAGTTTCACTATTGTCACGAAGGTATGGCTACCTCTTATTGGAAAACCCTTTATATACAATTGTGTCAATAGCTAAATTTGGTGTCGCAAGTTACAACAATCTAACTGTGACAAATGAATTGATTGACCTAAGGGAGGTGTCATGAATATGATTTGCGACGCCCAACTTTGTTTTATTTCAAATTTCGATTTATTTGATCTTGGCTATTAATGTCATTGGGTTGATGACTCATAACAACTTGTTATTGGTTTTGATCACGACTCGGTGTTTCATACTGTTGCAAACAATCAACCAGAAGATATCAAATATATCAGCTATATCGTCACCAATCCATAGCCCAAAATTGACTTCCCATCAAGATTCAATCAACTATATAGATGGCAAGCAGTCTGTATATATAAGATATTTAGATTTCTTAGATTCTTTCGACGTGTATATGTTACAACTCACGATGTTTACTTGCGCCACGTGCGGAACATGATCCATTATACGTTACCTTCTCTGTAATTCCAGTCGATCGTTAAATTATAATATTTTCCAGTTCAATGGTTCATTTTGAACCTTCTACCTACAAAGGCAGATTGAAAATGAAGCTACCTAGTGATAGATGGCAACACAAACATTGTTTGAAGTAAGCAACTTTTGTGTTACTTGTAAAAGAGGAAAAAAACGAATTTCGTGCAGTGATTAAAAACTATTATTTGAAAGGGAAAACGGCGAAAGAGACAAAAGAAAAGCTCGATAAACATTACGGTGAGTCTCCTCCGTCAGATTACATGGTAAAATTTTGGATTGCTGAATTTAAACGCGGCCGAAGAAGCACTGCAACAATACCATCAACAGGAAGGCCAAAAGAGGTGGTTACTGAAGAAAATATCAAGAAAATCCTCGATATCGTTATGAATGATCGCCGAGTCAAGTTGCGTGAGATTGTTGAAATGGTAAACATATCATATGAACGTGTGTTCAACATTTTTGATGAACATTTGCATATGAAAAAGCTATCGGCACGATGGGTGCCGCGTTTGTTCAGTGTCGAACAAAATCGAGTTCGACGGATCACTTCACAGCGGTGTTTAATTACTGTTGACGTGGGTCCACCACTACACACCTGAAACCAAAAATCAATCGAAACAATGGGTGGAAGCTGGTGGAAGTGCCCCGAAGAAGGCAAAGGCAGTGAAATCGGCTGGCAAGGTTATGGCCACTATATTTTGGGATGCACACGGAATATTGCTTTTTCTTATTGAAAAAGGATCCACAATCACAGGAAAGTATTATCGTGCATTATTGAATCAATTGGTTGATGCAATCAAGCAAAAACGGCCACATTTTGCTCTTGCTTCAAGACAACGCACCGGATCAAACAGCATTAGATACGATGCTAAAATTACGTGAAGTACACTTCGGATTGGTTGATCATCCACCTAATAGTCCAGATTAAGCTCCTAGTGACTTTTTCCTGTTTCTAAACTTGAAAAATGGCTCGCAGGACAAACATCTCAACCGAAGAAGTGATTACCGAAAGTAACGCGTATTTTGAGGGGTTCCCGAAATCGTAAAAAAAAACAAGGAATATCGTCTTACTAAAAGTGTCGAAGTAAAAGGAGACTATGTTGACAAATAAATGGTTTTTGGCAAAAATAAAATTTGGTTTTCCTACTTAGGTAGGTAGCTTCATTTTCAATCCTCCATTTTCAAGTATATATAGACATGTTTGTTTGCAGAAATAATTTGAGTCGTTTTATACTTGTTACCATAAATCATCATTGAGCTGACCATTTTAATCCAAATGTTGCATATTTGTCAAAACAATATTCTGGGGTTTTAATACTTAGTGAAAATATCTGTATCATCCTCAATTATTGATGTGGGTGGGGATATTGACTGTCAACCTAACATCTCACACCTAAATAGTCAAAAATGATATTAGCAAAACCTAGCGCGTTTATGGATCTTATACCATATATCGGCTAGAACTTATTGTTTTTCAACAAACGGTGACAAAAATGGAGATGGCCTTTTAACCAAATACGTAGGTAGTGGTAATCTATATAATCTATAATTATTACAAAGATACGATGCACCTTTTGGTACAAGTCTCAGAGGAAAGAAATATGCAATACAATTCTCCTGTGAAGGTATGATAAATGGAGAAAAGCAAAGAAAATTTCAAAATCGTATCACTAATAGCATTTTGCATTCTCATTGAATAACAATTAAATACAAATTCCTAATATCATGCGCATGTAATCAAGAAATAGCATGTACGCTGGCTCGTTTACATTCTGCGTGTTGATCAAGAGCGAACAGTGCATAAATGTCTTAATAATGTTACGACTCACGGTTCGTATCCGGATTATTGACGATTCAGACGTGTATCAAACTTAAAAACGACCAGAGTTCTGACCTTTACTTACTTTATTCCACACAATAAATTGTTAAAGATTAGCCGCTTGCCACTAATGGATGCTATGTCACTAGTCTTCTTTTCACTACTTTATCACTTTACTGGTTAAAATCAAACTCAACCGATACGGTGATTTAGCACTGCTTTTATACAAATCAGTTGGATCCTCGATCTTTCCATTACCCTCGCAACAGTCAATGTTGTGGTGCATAAATTATGGTTAACTGCTGGTTTTTATAACTCGCTGTATTCTCCTGATGTTCTTCTCGTTGCATAGTGTTATTTCTTTCCATATCTGTTATCACTTCTCAAGCTGAAATGACTATTACATTACTATCAGTTGAAGAGGATAACATCTCTCGCTGTCCAAAATAAACATAAAATAGTGCATTGCCCTCTGCTACGAAAGCTACTACAGCGGTTTGCATTTTATATCAATTGGCGGATGCAACGTAATATATGTCACTAACATATTTCTATTGAGTAGAGATCGAACTATTTATAATTGTGAATAGTTGGTAACTTGAAGTGTTCCAAACTTGTTTAAAATGTCGCCATGCAAAACTTTATCAAATTCTTGGGTAATGTCCCAAAATACTGTAGCTGGTAAAGAACTACTTCACCCGCTGGAAAAGCTTCATGTTCCATTGGTTTTGGTACCAATAGAATCCAAATCCTTTCAGTGGGTCAAGTAGAGCTCTTTCACTCTGTTGCTACTTATTCAAATCACACTGATATCATCTGGTCGCCGATTGTAGCTTAATGGTGAAGGGAGTTTCTCATCACACCGCGGTCTTGAGTTCAATTCTCGTGGTTGACCAAAAATTAACATGCAACCTGATGACATAAAAAGCGATTGTGTGTAAAAACATTCATTGGGATCCACCAACAATTTGCAACAATCGTAAAATGGTTCGTAAGGTCTCAGTTGAGACGAGGTAAGTTACGGCCTTTAAGCCTTCGGTTATTTATCATCTGGATATCGAAACACTACAATGAATTCCCGGTATAAGATCCGAACAGCGCACCTCTTTGTCGAACACTTGAAATAATTCCAAAAAATTTCAAAATCTTACTCTCTCTCAACTATAACGTTACATTTTGACAGCACTACTGCTGTTTTAAATGATGTAACTGCCAGCATTTAAATAATCGTACATTGTCGACAGAAATTGCATTACATTCTCAGTAAGTTTCGGCCAAATCTATGAAGAATTCTGAAGATAATACCAATTTTAGCCTTGGGAGCGCGTGCAGTGTCGGGTTAGATGTAAATTTATTCGCTAAATCGAATTCTTTCTTGTCGATGACGAATCGATAAATTTAAGTCTTCGTCCACACATTTCTTTACATCGGTAATATTCTCTTCAGTGTGGACATTCCTTGGGTGTGTTAGAGCTAGAGTTATTACTTCACTTAGGAGTAGGAGGGGATATGTGGTACGAAATTTCTCGACACTTGACTTTCTCGAAATTATCTATAAATAAAGCGACTCAAAGTTACATAATTTGGTAACGTTGTTCAAATCTGAGTCCATTCATGATGACTATACTGATAATAAATGTCTAACAGTGAGCGCAGTTCGGCAGCTAACTTGACAGTCAACGTTTCGGTAAATTGAGAATATCTTTCGAATTTTTGTAGTCTTATTGTAGACCAGCACTGAGTAGTTCACAGATCGGTGATTGGGAACAATGCTGTCTATTTATGAAATCAAAAATTACTATACTGCTGTGTAACAATTAACTTCGACAAATGGTTTATCACCTCTCTCTGCCATGAGTCAAATTAATTTGTTAGTGAACCCAACTTGAAGTTATTTATTCTTTAATTTCAGAAAGCGATCAAATGATAGTCTTGATGGGAGTACTTACTAGTCATGGCCGCCTTACCGATTTCTTCAATCTTTCGAACTGAACTCAAAGATGTTATATACTTTCTTAAATCCACTTTATTTATCGCTGTGCGGCTTTTGATACAGTTCATGTCTTCAATTCTTTTCCAGTTCAGTTTTTTGACGCAACTGAAATTTATAGGACCACTGTCCCATTTGAATACTGAAACCGAAATATCGGACTTGAAATCTGATGGATGTAAAATACCGATTATTTTAACTGAATGAAGCTTCACTGTATTCATGTGATGGTCACTACTAGGCGTACGAAGATTTGGCTAACATCAGTAGACTCTTATACACAAACAATTTATCAAATTAGCTAATCGCATAGACTACACATTCGAGATTAATCATTGTAAAATCAGCATCAACGTACGCTAGTAATTGCCTATCAAACACCTTGAAAAAAATCAATCAAAAATTATTAATTTAAACCACCTGGCTGGTGCAAGATGTACTGACCATGGGTGTCATATATTAATTGAGTTCAATGAATAACCCTTTATCTCCAATTTAGGGCGTCCACTAGACTGGACCGTCTGGCGCTATTGGGGCCTATTATTTTCAATTTTTGCCACCAATTTTCACCTAGTTCTTTCACTTCGAAAAGTACTGCAGATAATACGCAGCCTTGCCTTACTTCTCGCGAGCTAAGAAATTGTCCACTTTGCTTCTCTTTGTATTGAACTTTGTTTTTGGCATCTAAATGCATCGTTCAATAATTTCGTAAAATCACTTCCAGATTGCGTTTCAACTGTTTGGGTCAAATGTACGTTCGAAGTTTATGAAGACTACGAGATAAAGTGGTGCTATATGAAAATAGGGTGTTGATATGATCTGTACAGCTCCTTCTTGGTCTAACACCAGCTTGTACCATTATTAGTTGGTGGTTGATTGATGGGGATATTCACTCAAAGATTATCATTGCTAATACTTTTATTGTGCTGTTGTTGAAGTGAGATATCTCTTCAGTTCTTGGGTTTTTTAGGTCAGCTTCCTTTGAGATCGTTATGGTCCATTTCTGCACGATTCTCGTAGTATTCCATACTTCAACTAACAGTGGTGTAAGAATAGTTATTTGTGCATAGCTTTTGAATAATTCAGTTGCTATGTTATGTGTACTATGCGTCCTTATTATTTTTCAGCTTATAGAAGACAGTTCTAACTTCCCGTTTCGTTAGTGGATGGCTGTTATAGTTGCCAACTGAAAGTTCTTAATCCGATTAATTTCCGAAGGTCCAGTGCTATATGTTACGTTGGTGTAGTGTAGGGATATCACTGTTTGCAGTTACTTCCTCTGCAGTCTTGAGAATGACTTCTGTGTATTGTCTGCGATCACTTGGCATTTTCTTTGCTGTGTTCTAATATTTTCCTGAAGAACAACAGCAATCACTTTCCTTATGGAGTAGAAGTATCTTAAGTTTGAGACATTCTTCAATTTTATTCCACGTTTCATCAGTAATCAATGGTTTCCTGGTGTTGTCGTAGTAGCCGAGAACACTGGCATTTTGTGTTTTTTGCCATTTTTAATCGATGGTACAAGTTTTGTTGATTCATAATCCATCCATGTGGAATTGCAGCCTATTCGGTTTGTATTTTTTATAGCTGCTTTGCTTTGAATGTTGCTATTACCAGTTGATGATCGCTGTGCACATCTACTCCTCTTATTGCCCTGACATCTTCTTGAGAAGTTAAAAAATTTTTGTTAACTTGTACGTGTTCAATTTGATTCTTGGATCTGCCATTAGGTGGATATACTTAGTGTATATCTTTGTGTGGGAACTTACAGTCTTCTATGAATAGATGGTTTGTAACACAAGAATCGACGAGTGTATCACCACCCAGGTGGCGCAGTGTTTTTTTTTTTTTTTTTTTTTTTGCGGTTTTTACAGGCCATTATTGGCCCGTACCGTGTCAACAATCTGACTCCAACGGTTTCGATCACGAGCCAGATCTTCATACTGTTGCAAGCAGTTGGAAGATGCCAGATCGCTCTCTACGCCGTGGAGCCATCGTCGCCGACAGCGACCTCTTCGCCTACCGAAAGGCGGTTCTCCCTTTAAAGATCGCTGTATCATTCGGTTCGGATCAGCACGCAGAACGTGACCGAGCCAGCGTATTCGCTGTCCTTTGATTTCATGCACGATATCAGGAATTTGCATTAAATTCCTGATCTCGTGATTGAAAAGAACTCGGTAAGTGCCATCGACGTCGCGTTTTGGACCATATATTACACGCATGATTCTTCTCTCGAATGTTAGAAGCCATCTTTCGTACTCATCCGTCAAGGTCCAACTCTCACATCCATACATGACAACGGGTCTGATCAACACTCTGTACAGTTTCAGCTTATCCGTATTTGCAAGATATTTTGATTTCAGCAGTGGACGTAGAGGATACAAAGCCCGATTGCCAGCAGCAAGGCGGACCTTGATATCCTCGCCCACACTATTATCGTGAGTGATGAGAGATCCAAGATACTTGAATCTCATCACTCCTTCAAACGTGTGGTTTCCACTACTGAAATCAATTGCGTCTTGGTCTCGAAAACCCGAGATTAGATATTTGGTTTTTGACTCGTTGATTTTGAGACCAACGGAAGCTGAACACTGTTCCAGTGGATCAATTATCTCTTTCACTCCGTTGCCATTTAATCCAATCACACAGATATCATCTGCATAAGCAAGAAGTTGATTGGATTGTCGGAATAAGATATTGTCCTGAGGTGTTTCACTTTTACGAAGGATGTATTCCAACATGAGATTAAAAAGTATCGGGGACAGCGCATCTCCTTGTCGAACACCGGAATTGATTGCAAAGTTCTCGATAGCCTGTTCTCAACTTTGACACAGCATTGTGACTGCGTTACTGTCATTTTACAGAGATGTACATATTTTTTTGGTATTCCTAAATATTCAAGCGCATACCATAGCCTCTCTCGATTGATCGAGTCATAGGCTTGCTTGAAATCTAGGAATACCTGGTGTACATCGCGAGATGTTTCGTAGTACTTGGAAAGAATCATCCGTAGCGAAAAAACTTGATCAGTGACTGACCGATTTGGACGGAATCCTCCTTGGTAGTCACCGACAATTTCCTCCGCTAGAGGAGTAATTCTTCCCAAGATAATGTATGACAGTAACTTGTATGCTGTGCAAAGGAGAGCTATACCGCGATAGTTCTCGCATTTCATGCGATCACCCTTTTTGAATATTGGGCATAACGCGGCCACTTTCCATTCATCAGGCATAACTTCATTTCGCCATACCAATCGAACAAGGTCGAAAAGACAGTTCCACAAAGTTAGCCCTCCGAATATCAAGAGCTCTGAATTAATGCAATCAACCCCTGGTGAACGATTTTTCTTTAATCTCTGCATGGCCATTGTGAATTCCTCATAGGATGGATCCTCAATGAACATCTCCGCGGTCTGTATTTGAGAGTATTCAAATACAGCTTGTGATACATGTGGAACATTAAGTAGATCAGAAAAATGTTCACGCCATGTATCGAGTACCGCATCGACGTTAACACAGAGGTTTCCATCCTGGTCCCGAATGGCAGTTGACCGAGATCTTAAGGTATGGTGCAATTCGGTGATTCCTTTAAAGAAACCACGCGAGTTGTGCTCATTGCTGAGTTGTTGTACTCTTAAGACCTTGGTCTTCCACCATTCGCGCTTCTTCTGTCTACAAATGCGTTTAGCTGTCCTCCTAGCAAGAACTGCCTTGTTTTTCCTTGCAATTGTAAACCGAGTCTGCGCTTCATTGTGGGCTATATTGCGTTGCTCAACAGCAAGACGACACTCCTCATCAAACCAATCATTTTTGGGCGTAGTTTTCACTATACCGAGAGTGTGCTGGGCAGCATCGACAACCGAGGTTTTCAATACTTCCCAGACACTGTTCACATCATCAGATTGGTAGTTGGATCCTAAAATGCTATTGCTGACAAGATCTTGATATTTTCGTTGCGTTTCTTCATTTATCAGACCTTCACAGGAGAATCGCGTTTTATATTCTCCTGTCCTCCTTGACTTGTACGAAAATTTCCATCGTAGCTTTGCAGCAACCATAAAATGGTCACTGCCTACGAATTTTGTTGACGACCGATACGATCTCACGTCGTGAACAACCCGAGCCCGGTCTTTTGAAATCAACACATGGTCAATTTGGCTTCGGGATGTTTTACGTGGATGTGTCCAGGTTTCCAAATGGATGTTTTTGTGGGGAAAGAATGTACTTGCCACTTGGAGATCATGTGCGATCGCAAAGTACATCATTCTTTCCCCATTTTCGGTCGCAGTTTCGTGTCGGGAGTACGGACCTATGTTGTTACATAAGTCGGTCTGATTTCGGCCAGCTCTAGCATTAAAGTCACCAATCTGATATCGTGCTCAGGTATAGAGCCCATCAGATTATCCAAATTATTGTAAAATGAGTCTTTATCTTGGGGTTGGCTTACATCAGTGGGCGCATGTACACATACAATTGACAGGTTGGCTAATCTCATGTGCAAGCGAAGCTTACACATTCGATTATCGACTGCTTGGAAGTCCAACACAGCCTTTTTTACCTGCGGCCCAATGAGAAAGCCAACTCCAAGATTTCCGAGGTCATCTCCACTGTGTAGCAACGCATAGCCTTGGGACACATGGACTCCACTTTTAGGCCATCGAGTTTCTTGGAGCGCTACGAGTTCCAGCCGATACTCTTTCATACATGTGATAAGGCCGTCCAACGCGCCAGGTTTTCTTAGTGACGTTCCACGTGCTGATCCTCAATCTCGTATCCGGGTACTTAAGCAGGGGGTCATTGTTATTTAGGCGGTATCCGATTTTTTTGTTTTTGTTGACATTTTTAACTGTTATTGTTTTTTTACGGATGCGGGTCGTCAGCCCAGCGATCCAACCAGATTTAGTCGCCTCCTACGACAAGCTCTGGATACTGTGGTGGTATTCTATGGATCTCATGTTTCGTTCGAAATATTTACGAAACATGGTTGCCCCCACCCACAGGGCTTAGTGGTTAATGTGGCGAATAAAGCGGAAGTTCCAATCCCGTTAGCGGCAGGATCGAAAAGGGATTTTTCTCCATCGATCGTTTGGGCGGTGCGATCGGTGGTGTGAATGAACACATCTGAGGCTCCCTGTTGGGTTTAGAATCCATGGGCCGTCCCATCTTTCATTTCAATACTATAGGCTGGCATAGAGCTATCCAATGTACGGATGGTATCTACGTAAAATCATACCTATAGTCGAACGTCAAGTAGAAGTGTGTAGGATGTCACAATGAGCCAATTGAGCCTGAGTGACGGTTGACACAAAAAAAATCTCCAATCTCTCTTCTAATTTTAAAATTGAAATCATCCTGGACTTTTTTTGTATCATTTAGTGTGTGATTGATATTGTGGCTTGCAGTTGGTCGGATTATCTTTCGTTATGTCGCTTGCATCTTCCGTATGGCATAGCAATAGATTATGGTGGTATTTCTTATTTTCGAATGAAAGCCTTTGCTTTTAGCTGTTGGTAAGATGCCTACCGTATCATTCCTTCCCAACTTGTGCTACCCTAGTCCCTAGTTGTTTCTGTTAGGATTGTAATGTTCCAGTTTTTAAATCATAACCAGGTTCTATAGGTAAACGGCAGTTCTTGTAGTTTTCGTTTCTGTAATTATTTTAGTTTCAGATTTATCAAGCGGTCGTACCAAAATGTGTACTAACCCAAGATTATTTTTCAAGATCATTGTAATTATATTGGTCCGATCTAAGTCGAACTCATACCCAAAAAATACTTTCGTGTTGTTATCAACGCGATATCGTACACTGGTCTTTCCAACTTCAATTGTCTAGTAATTGTGCAATACGATAATTTAATATCTTTCATTAAATCTCCCAAAAATGTCTATTACTATACAACAACAACAATAAACATCTTATTGGGTAAGGAAGAAAATCATAACGGAAGTTTTCAATTACAACAACAACTGAAATCACTTTCAATTCAATCACATGAACGTATATATGTACTAAGAAATGTGTTAAATACAGTCGAAGCTTAGTAATTCGATGTTTTCGTTTTAATGTTCGACAAATTAAATTTATTAGACCGATAAAAATTTATGGCGGTGATTTTTTATCGGCAATGGTTTGTTGAGTTTTAATCGGTACGTTTGATCTTTTGTAATATCATAACAAACAACCATCGGTGTAATGTCACCACAGGTGTATCGTCCTCATATTATAATTACCTATATCGCTTTTATTGACTGATTGGTCGCGCTGACGCTTATACATCGTCCGATTAGCGATGAACGTACTAAATACCATATCGCTTGAATAATAAATTAAATTAATTTAATTATCACACAACAAGTCTTATCTACTCTTTTGTTTTGTTGTCATTTCAGAATTACGATCATATATTGTTAAAACACGCATCATCAATCATAATGGCTGACTTTTGGCAGTACGAAGGACCCGATTCGATGGCATGTCTAATCAAAACGAAAAATAACAACACAATCATTACAAATTTATATGAGGGAATACCACAAACGCTCATTTTGAATTTAATCGCATGGGTTTTTCTCATCCTACTGTTTACCCTGCTGCGGCAGCAAGCCTGGGATTATGGCCGATTGGCGCTCGTCAACAGTCATGGCGATAAAAAACGTTGGACTCAAATATTTTATGCACAAAACAATGATGATATTGTCGAAACGTACGAGAGGCGTGAAGGTGTATTGCCGGTGGCGCAGAGCCATGCCGATAACAGTTTTTTCTCGTGGATTTTGATAACGCTGAAATTAAAAGATGAACAAATATTGAGTCACTCGGGACCTGATGCCGTACATTATTTATCGTTTCAACGACATTTAATACTCGTAATGGGTATTATAACATTTATTGCACTGGTTGTGATACTGCCAGTCAATTTTCAAGGTACGCTTAGTGGTGATGTCCACTCGTTTGGACACACAACTGTTTCGAATTTGGAACCAGATTCTGGACTGCTTTGGATTCACGTATTCGTGGCAATCAGTTTTGTACCATTAGTCGTGCTTATTATGCGACGATCGTCTGGACGGAATGCCGGTAAAAAAGCGCCAACTCGAACTATTATGGCAACAAATATTTTAAAACGAGATTGTGATGAGCACACAATCAAGGAGTATATACAGCAAAGATTTCCAGATATTCATGTAACAGATGTCCAACTAGCGTACAATATCGAAAAATTAACAAACGTGGCGATCGAATACGAACGAATTTTTGAAGCGCGAATTTATTGTGAACACAATAAAACTCGAGACCCGGTAACAGTGCGAACAAAATGTACATCGTGTGATACGATCGATGGATTGGAGTACTATCGTCGTGAGGAGCAAAATTTACACGGACAAGTGGTTCGATTACGTGCTTCAGCATTGAATGATCCGCTTGGAATAGCTTTTATATCAGTACCCACAACCGATATGGCACATCATGTAATTGTTCATTTTAAACCGGCAACAAATCGCGAATGGACCCTTACATATGCACCAGCACCATCGGATTTATTTTGGGAAAATTTATCAATCGCTTCAAGCCAGTGGTATTTAAAATGGGTCGTCGTTAATTTTATTTTATTCCTAGTGCTGTTCTTTTTGACCACACCCGTTATTATTGTGAACGTACTCGATACACTTTCGATTATGAAGAAAACGACTAACTCGATAACAAAAATTAGTCCACTAGTCTCGGAATTTTTACCTACACTTATGTTGTGGACCTTAGCGGTCGTAATGCCCGCGATTGTTGCGTATTCTGAAAAATGGTTATCGCATTGGACTCGTTCCAAACTCAACTATGCGATTATGACCAAATCGTTTAGTTATTTATTGCTTATGATTTTAGTGCTACCATCGTTGGGATTAACAAGTGCCCAAGCGTTCCTCGAATGGACCTTACACTATTCGAAAAATAACACATACAGATGGGAGTGTATATTCATGCCGGATAAAGGTGCGTTTTTTGTTAATTACGTTATAACCGCTGCGTTTATTGGTACAGCATTCGAATTGATGCGACTACCCGAACTCATTGACTACACGTATCAAATTATAACAGCTAAATCGCGTGCTGAAACATCACATATTCGAAAATCGATTTTAAGTGAATTCCCATTCGGAATTCACTACGCTTGGACCCTAATGGTATTCACCATGTCAACTGTTTACAGTTTGGCATGTCCCCTAATCATGCCATTCGCTATGGTATACATCGGGCTAAAACATTTTGTCGATCGGCACAATTTATATTTTGCATATGGGCCGAGTAACATGATCAGCCAGGGTGGTGGTAAAATACACTCAACGGCTGTTACAATGACAAAAGTGTCTGTGATATTATTGTTAATTATAATGGCGGCTCTTGCCTCGGTTCGAGGCGGTGGTATTGATGCTCGAGCAATCGTCCTTATTGTTTCGCTATGTATAACGGTCGTTCTGTTTACATTTATGTCACCGATTAAAAAATGTACGACACGACCAACACAATTTGCCGAACCAGTTGGACCAGCACCGATTTATATCGCCGACGTTCTACTCAATAAACGTATATTGCCCGATAGTCCAAATCATTTTGGTTATGGTTCGGAAAATTCGGTTGAACTAACAATCAGTGATCCGTCATCGCCGAGGAGGACATCGATTGAGATTTAAAGGAAAAAGTTTTAACGTGTGCGTGTGTTCTATCTGTGTGAGATTACAACAGTTTTAATTTGTACCTATGTCAATTTTCAATCTCAGTCCATTTTATGTTACCTGTGTCTTATATACATGCAAATTATTATAAATATTTATTTTTTTTATTATGATTCAAATAATTAAATTAACATCTTAATTTAATCTAATTAATTAAGATATAGCTTTTTTTGGCGTCGTGTTTATTTCGTAGCACACTAATATACAATATTGATTAGTTAGTGACGCCCTGATCACCAACGTAAACTATTTATATAGATCAGCACACCCAATTGCTGCATGTCAAACGTAAGAACTGTCAGCCTTAAACAACCAATTTTATTAAATAAAAGTATTTATAAAATAATATAATTTAATTTATAATATAATTTAATATATTTTTAGTAATTGTAGAGAATTAATATTATATATCATTATTATTAATTATGTATTTTAATTGATTATTTTTGTAAATAAATTGAATTTATTAATAATAAAACAATTTATCGCTTTTTGAACTCTACTTTTGTTATTATCAATATAGCTCGCGTTAACTGTAGTCGATCTGTAATTAATTTACGAGAGGTGTAACAAAAGTTCGCTTATTAGGTGACAACACAAATATTTTAACGGAAAAATCCGACTAGATCAAAACGATCGGTTAAAACGGAGACGAGCAAACGCAAAATAGCTGAGGATGCATCAGACGAAATTCCACCATCAGTCTACATTTTTCGGCATAAACTACTTAATGAATGTCAAATTGCATATGGAACGACTGAACCGTTTCTACAGACTATTTCCAAGTAGTTGCGAAGATTTCAGACGGGACAGTTTTCTGAAGAGGACGAGCCCCGAGAAGGTGGACCAAAACCTTCCACTGATGACGTTACTGTGGCTCTGGTGAAATACAAAGTTGACGAAGATCCTCGATTGATACAAGAATGTATCGTGAATATTAAAAAATCATCTGGAATATAGGAAGAAATCTCCTCGATGGTTTCCACGAATTTTCAATGAGGCCTTAAAACTGGCTTCGATTACACTCGATTCGAAATACACTCGATTCGAAATACACTCGATTTGGTAAATTTTTCTTAAATAAATTCGAAAATAGACTGTCTAGTAACTTAAGTAAAGTCGTTACTGGTGACGAGTCTTGGTCCTAAAAGGAGCAAACCCACCCTTATGTCAGTTTAATTCACCCGATAAAAAATTGTAGGTGGTATTCCGCTGGAAAATGGTAACCGAAAAATGCTAACCAACAGTTTTCAAAAATTTGTTGGTAAACCGGATAACAGAAGATTAACGCTACTTTTTACATAATGACAACGCGCCAGCCAAAATAACGAGTAACTTTATTACGATCTCTGGCATCGAAGAAATACGACCAGCACCATATTCCTCGGATCTAGTACTTTGTGATTACTGGTTATTTCCAAAAATTAATTGATGCCTTTAACGCTTACTTGATAAGCTAAGAAGCAAGATTTTGAAGACTTGTTTTGTTAAGTGGATAGGCTTAAGAAATGCATTGAAATCAATGGCGATTAACTAGAGAAGACAAAAAAAACGAAGAATGTTTTTCTTGTCTGGTCAACTAAGCGAATTTTTGTTACTCCCCTTGTATATTGTGGTGAATTACACTTGCATTCGAGAGACGCATTTCGGTCACATATACCAGCCAACTCAATTTGGTATATGGGAAACCAAAATGCATCTCTCAAAGGAACGTGTAGTTTGCCACAATATAAATTACTTACAGGTAGGTTTCAATTGACCTTCTTAAGCCAAGAGAAATTATTGCTTCACTGGGATCAACGAGATTGTGAATTGGTGCAAATATTTCGAGCTGTGCAAGTACTTCGTATGCTGATTTGGAGCTGAAGCTAGGAAATTCCCATACCATAATGCATTCCTCTTTGTATTGTTCCTCACTTTGCAAAGAAGCGATTTTTGAGTAATTTATGATGAGTAGTTTTTTTAGTGTTTCGTCAGTCAGATATATTGGCCCATTGTGACATCCCACTATATAACTTTACGTTCCGGCTATAAGTCCGATTTATGTAGAAATCATCTGTACATTGTATAGCTCCACGCCAGCCTATATTACCGACATGGAAGATGGGATGGCATACGGATTCCAACGTCAACTGGGTCTCAGATGAGTTCATTCGCACCACCGATTGCCAAGCCCAAACGATCGATGGTGAAAATCCCTTTTCGCATCCTGCCTCTATCGTCCCGCTCCACGTCAAAGCTTTTTAACCATTGCACATCTAAAATTGTGATTGCAAATTGTAAAATAGTCATCATGATATGCATAAAAACTGAAAGATTGATCTACCATCTATGGATTAAAATCATCCCAAACAACGATATTGAAGTAATTAATGAAGTAAATGGAGTAATTAATGAAGAAAGTGGGTAGTGAAGAAAATGGATATTAATCCTGAACATAACAACCATTGTTTTCTGGCTGAGATGCAATATGTAGATGGTCAAATAGAACCTATAGCTATGTTGAAGTGTGATATGTGATGCTTGGTGCTGTAAGCGTGACAGCTAATGATGAATGGCGGGAGTTAAACTTTCGACTCCACAGAGTGGCATTGATTGACACAGCTAGAGCGCTGAATCAACCAGCCGATGAAGACGTTTGTTGTCTTGGAATGTATGGCATCTTTGTATGTTGTCTGTAATATTCGTTTCGCTAGGCCGGTTTCGATCTGATGACGTCATTGACTCGTTGTGTGATCGAAAAGATCAAATCCATCTCATCAGGCATATGCGACCGGACTTGATGTGCGTTGCATTTCGTTTCTATATATATTGTGAGGCTATGTTGCAACAGTTCTAGCGAATTTACAGAATTTGACTCGAAATATTTTTTCGATTATTTTTGTTTATACTTCACTATTGTGGCGTGACTATTCGTCGTTAGGTTGAACTTTAAAAGGGCACGACGAAAGAGTACTTCAACCTGATAACAGATAGTAATAAAAAAAAAACTTATTGTAGTAATAGAAGATTGGCTAGAACTTCTGTCCAGACCGCTCAGGTGGCTCAGTGGTTAAACCTGTGGTAGTTGGAGCGGGAGGTACCGGATTGGAATCCAGATATGGGCAGGATGCAAAAGGGATTTTTCACCGTCTGATTACGATCGGTGGTGTGAATGAACACATCTATGTTCATGTAGAGTGCAAAACTCATGGACTGACCCATCTTCCATATCAGTACATAGAGGCTGGCATGAAGCTATGTAATGCGCAGATATGGTTCTACGAAAATCGGACCTAAAGCCGTACGTCCTCGATTTGGCTATCAAGGCGTAAAGTAGGACGTAAATAAGCGAACCACGACAGAGCTGGGAGAGCCTTGAGCCCCATAACAGATTGCATAGTATAAAATATAAAAAAAACTACTGTCCACCAATAAAAATGTAGCAATTTGATCATTTTTTACAAGCAGCGGCGACTTCAATGAAAAACGCCAAAATTGGGATTAAGATTGGTGATAACGAGAAGCCACGAACTTTTAAAATGACAGTGCGAAAATCATGTTGAAACAATATTTCAACCTCATCGACAAAAACCATAGACCAAAATAATAACATCGAAAGGTAATTGGTATCGTCGATTAAAATGAACTTTACAATGATTAAATTATCTATTTTGCGGAAGTAAAATCAGCTATCTACAATGAGTTGATATACCTACAAAGACACCTCGATAAAATCTCATCACATATGGAAAGAGTTACAAGAGTCGGCCAACTAAAGATTAGCGATTCTTAACTTTCTTATTCAAAGCAATACTTGGAATCGGTTACATCCCAATTATTGGAAGACCTCCCAAATAATATTAATACCAAAACCAAGCAAGTCACCAAATCACTTGAGGAACTATTAGCGTCTAAATTTCATTTATAGAGAAAGAACTGATACCAGACCATCAGTTTAAATGCTTTAGAGGAAAATGATTTTGTTCAGCTGTATCGTGAACATATCACAATCTTTTCAAAAAGTATCCTAAGCACAAGCTTTTCTTAAAGATTCGACCAACCAAATCTGGTGTTTCACAGAATACGTACAACCAATCAAGTAACGTCTTTTTGTTCTGACTGTTCTATAGTCCATCAATGCTTTTTTAGCTTTTTATCATAACCCTCTCTTTATCTAGTTCGATAAACCGCAACCGAAAATTTGGTGTGTTTGATCACCTTATCATATGCGTATATGAAAGAGTATCGGTTAGAACTCGTGGCTCTCAAAGAAACTCGATGAACTATAAAAGTGAAGGCCATATGCCCCAAGACTATATATTGCTACACGTAGTGAAGTTGACAACGGAAATATTGAAGCGTCATTTTTCATTGGGCTACAGGTTAAAGACTTATTTTACAAAAATTTGTATAATTGATAGGCTCTACAGACGATGAACCTAGCAAAACTAAGACCGAATTACATAATAATATTGGTTGAAAAATGCACCATGAAAATGCATAGATCGCTCATGATCTCAAAGTGGTAAATAAATTCTTCCCTTATAAAAATATTCACTTGGAAACATAGACAAAACATCCCGAAGTCAAATTGACCATGTGTTGATTTCAACAGAGCTTGTAGCTCGGAATGTCCAAGTCGTGAGATAGTATCGGCCTTCAACAAAATTTGTATATAAAGTGACCTGGACAATGCAAGTATACAATGGTATTCTCCTCCATTTAGTTATCGATCTGATGAAGTTAATGTTTGAGAAGTATTGAAACCCTCGGTTGTCGATGGCGCGAAAGATAGCCCATAGTGCATTCCAAGATGACTTTGGATTTGAACATTTAAACCAAACAAAACTCTCATTTATTTCATCTTTCTTTTCTACTAAATGTTCCAAGAAACTGATGCTTTCAATCGGAGACCACATACTAGCAGGTACATCTGAAGACACGATCAATGTATCGCCCTTACTTCATTGCAAAATCACCAACATCGATCGATGTACAGCAGAAGCTAAAACAAGTTCGGGATGTAGCAGTTAGTCAAAGAATATTAAGAAGGCGCTTGAAACAAGCCAACCTCACTCTAAGACGGCTCAAGGGCTCATGCCACAGCCAGGGGGGACACGAATTTGTATCGAATGAAGGTCCATATTCCAAACTGACGATTGTTGAATATGTCTCCTTGATATTAATGGAGAGGCTTGGTCAACCGGCGTCCGGGTGAGCAATTTTAGTAATGCTGTTTTGCTGTTTTGCTAAAACACTCTCGTAAAGTGATTATGCAAGGTGTGGGCTAGCATATCGCTTCAGAAACAACAGATTTTGTATTTGTACTTGCTGTGGAGGCCGTAGATTTATCTGACCGCTGAACGATATATCGGAGATATTATCTTGGATCATGTAGTGCCCTATGCAAGATAAATAATCTATGGATTAGAGACCGTTAACGGCCCTTACCGCGTCTTTAACGATTGGTGCTAATTACATTGTAGGTGGTCAGCCCAACGAATGTTTTTACACACAACCGCATTTTATGTCATCCGGTGGCATGTTAATTTTTGGTCAGCGGCGAGAATCGAACTTGAGACCGCGGCGTTATGAGAAACTCTCTTAACCATTGAAAATAAATAAGGAAATATTTCATATTGATGCATGAAAATATCCAGCGTAACATATAGCCTACATCGATTATAGACTACATCCCAACCAGTCCCTTCTATCATCAGTAATGAAAATCAAAAAGTGCATAGGAATGGAAAAGGCAGCGGATTAGCCTCAAGAAGCACTAATCAGCGTCTATGAGAAGAGCCGACCACTAAGTAAGCCTAAAAGAACTGGGACACCATGGTGGACTAGGGAGTTGGGCATACTGAGGACAATATTGAGACTTGTACAAATCTTCATAAAGAAAGTACAAGAAATGCATCTGAAGCGAAAAAACATCGAAATGAATATATTTCTGTGAGGAAATGGATAGTCTTACGGCAACTAAACTCAAGAAAGTTCTTTGTGGTAACATGAAGGTCACTATCGGAACTCTAGAGAAACCTGATGAAACTCACATGAGTATATAAATCAGGAAGCTTTAGATGTTCTAATGAAAACTCCTTTATCCCGAAACAGAGAAGTCTAATAAAGTATAGATGGAAATCAACTACCACGCCATCTTCCAAGTTTCAGAGATTGGATCTTGGTGGCGAAGGTGATGACAAAAGACAGAATCCGATGGAGCATCGGTTCTTTTTCAAAATTCAAAACACTAGTTCCAGATAGGATATTCCCGGGTCTCCTACAGGTAGGACTGTAAATTATCCTAGACCACCTTGAACATATCTTTAGAGCCAGTTTGGCTCTGGAAAACATTCCAAGATTATGGAGAATAGTCAGGGTAGTATTCATCCTGAAAGCCTCGATATGACCAGGCAAAAAGCTTTCGACCTATCAGCCTGTCTTCTTTTCTACATAAATGGTGGTACTTTAAGGATAATGGACTATAGCAAATCCCATACATTCCAAAAAACACATATGCCAGAGAGGCAGATCTGTTGAAACAGAACTTCCTGAAGTCGTTGAACGGATTGAAAAATAGCTGGATAACAAGGAATTTGCCTTGGGAGCATTTCTTGATATTGAAAGTGCGTTTGACAACGCTTGCTTTAGGGCAATGATCTTTGCAGGTGAAAGACATGGCATGGAGACCACACTTGTTGGTGGTTTAGCGCCATGTTTAGGTCAATGAGAATTACTGCAGACTTAAGTAGTGATACGACGACGATGATCGGCCGAAAGGGATGTCCTCAGGGTGCGGTTCGCGTGCACTCGCTATACGTTTCGTTGCCCCAAATTCTCGTTTGTCGCACTTATTTGGTGGCCTAGAACAATGAGCGGGGTTGGAGGGAAATCTACAAATTGCCTTCAAAGACTTGTTTGTCTGTGTGTTGTAGGAGCTATGCACCTGACACCTACTGCAGCTCTTGAGATGGCTGTGGGTCGGCCACCGCTTAATCTTTAGATCAGAAGGTGTGTAGAACAAATAAACCGCTCGTCTACAAGGCAGAGACAATCTTCTTAGCCCTTCTAGGCACTATCAAATATGGAGGGAGGTGGGCCGGCACACAACTGCCCACATGCCCTCGGGCACTACGAGGACGAAGCACATCTGCAGGAAATTATTTCATGTAACTATTACCGGAAATCACATATGGAACTATAACAGTCCATACTACCCCTCCGGTGACGATATGATGATCTTTACTGACGGATCAATATGATGTATCTAGGTGCCGGGTTATACATACAAAATCAAATTATCTATCCCCATTGGTAGGTACGCTACTGTCTTTCAGGCGGAAATTGCTGCAATTTTGAAGGCAGCACTCTTTGCCAAGGAGTTGAATTGCAAATATCGTTGTATCTGCATCATTTCTCACGGCCAGGCTCTGTTTGGATGACAAAGGCGATTGGTTCCAATACTGTTTCATCGAAACTTGTTTTGCAGACAATAATTGCCTTTTATCGACTAGGCTGTTTGAATAAAGTTAAATTTCACTATACGCAGTCACATCTGATAAATTGGCCCGTTTGGATACGACTTCCACTTTTGCAGAGCCTGAGCCCGCTTTAGGATTGACGTCACTATCTCTTAAACGGGAAATTGACTATCACTTTGGTGATCTGCACCAAAAAAGATGAGATCGCCCATCTATTGTCGACTTAAACTATGATAGACGCACTTTAACGATCTTGATGGGCATTCTCACGGGGAATTGCTGCCTAAATAATCATTAGTTTCGAATGAAAATTCGGTACATCGCAAACTGCGAACAGTGTGGGGATAGTAAAAAGAAAATGATTTTCTTGATACTCTTCCCATAGACTGCACTACTTTGGATCACAATTCCTATTTGAGGATCAACTGACGACCTTTAGAAAACTAGATATCTGAGACTTCATTAGAAGAACAAACAAATTTCGGGACTGAGAGTGTACGTCTGAGAAGTGATGTCACAATGGGCCAATCGAGTCTGAGTGACTGGGGAAAAACAAAATGGTTCGACACTTGGCAGAATTCGAGACTATGAAATGGCCATGACATGAATCCAACTGAGCATTTATAGCTTAAGATTGACTAAACAAGAAAAAAAAATCGCGTCCGCACCCAAATTAGAGTGTATCACCCAAGTTCGGTGTTTCGACATCGATTAAATCATTATTCTTTGATTACGCATATAATTTTATTCATGAACACATACAAACGAAATTCATTCTCTTTGTGATTGTTTCGTGTATAAAATGCATGTATGGGTCCTACTCATACTCGTTCATATGTAGCACAAAGCATTAGCTACCTATAGACGTTGTGTCCATACAGCAAAATCACAGGTAAGTTTCTTATAAAATTCATTGACATCTGACATATTGTTAGAACGTTGTATCTAGAGCGGTCGAGGTTATTACTCGAAGAATTTGCGTGAGTGAAGTTTCTCATAAAAGAGAAAAATTTTGGAATTCTCCGAATTCATACACTAAATCATTTTACTTGACCCAAAACTGAGTTCTAATTTCTTGGTCAAATATAAGCGCCTATTGTGACGTGAACAACAACAAGTTAATAAGATAAGATTATACGTTTTTTGTCGTAATGCACTTATCATCACATTAATATGTGATAAAAAAAATTGATAAGCTGAGTATATATATACTTCATTATATGTATGTACGTATGTATATGTATTATGTACATAGATGATAATTGTAAACAACGACAACCTCAGCGATAAAATTTTTTGGCAAACAATAATTTATTGACTCAGTCAGTTTTGTCAAAATTTGTCGAGTGTTCATCAATTTCCAAAACAACATTCATACATACATGTTTGGCATGTCATGTTGTATCCACTATATACATGTATTCAAATTTATGACTCACTCCTAGATACATAATTTCTAATCAATAGAAATATTTTATGTTTGCAATTTGTATTTATCATGCAACCTTTACGACTGACACGCCGCATACATGCCACATAAGTTTGTTTATATATTCATGTATTCTGCAGAATTTTTGTTCTTCGAAGGTTAACAACACATGAAAGAATATATACGGTAGCCCGTCATAACACAAAATAAAATTGTTGTAAATGTGATTATACTTGTGTAATTATGTACCTACATTGATTATTTTCTGTCGCGACATTGTGCATGGGGTGGTGCATACCTACTATAAATATATGTGTATACAAATTGATAATATGTTAAACCTATTATTGACAAGTGATAGAAATCGATGGCTGGTTCACAACAATTGAATAGTACAAGGCTCAATTAATGCATCACAAATCAGTTGTTCATAGCCGGCAGTAGGTTCCCGCGCAAACTATACACAATTACACATGGACATCACCGGCTGCGATCACCGACTTATAATAGCAAAAAATCAAATCAAGCTAAAAGGAATATCCATAGCAATGAAGCCATCAAGATACAACATAAATAGAACCAAACTGAAGGTGGGTACATCAAGACTGCCACAGAAGTACTCGGCTAAAAAGATTAAGGAACGTCGTAAACTTATGCGATAGAGATGAAAGGCAGATACGAATAAATAATTTGTTTTGCGGTTTTTACAGAACATTATTGGCCCGTATACCGTGTCAACAATCTGATACCATCGGTTTCGATCACGAGCCAGCTCGTCATAATGTTGCAAGCAACCAGAAGATGCCAGATCGCTCTCTACGCTTTGGATCTACCGTCACCGATATTTGTGACGACATTTAAAATCATTTGCGTCTTGATCTCGTAAACCAGAGAGCAAATATTTGGTTTTGGACCAATGGAAGCTGAACACTGTTCCATTGGATCAAGTATCTCTTTCACTTTGTTGCCCTTTAATCCAATCCGATTTTTTTATTTTTATTTTTGACATTTTTAAAATGTTTGCGTTTTTAAGGATGCGGGTCTCCCTACGAAGACGTGAACTTAAAACGATCGTGGGATACTCACAGGACATTGCCTTCTTGGAGAACATACGACGAGGCTGGGTCTGGAAGTAAATGACTTTTGCAGAAGCTGTAGGCATGAGGAGGAGAAAGAAAAGATAGTCCACCTCCTATGCTCATGCCCGGCTTTGGCACACAAAAGTCATGAATATTGCGGTAAGTTTTTAATGGACTGCCTTTATGATCTAGAAAACTGTAATGTGCGAGACTTATTATGCTACGTAAGCAGCTCTAACTGGTTCTCATAGAGGTAAAAGAGGAGTAAGATCCTGTGATATCACAACGGACCGTCGTTGGTCTAGGTGTGCTGTAGCAGTCACTCAACCTAACCTAACCTAAGGATGCGGGTCGTCAGTCCAGCGATTGAACCAGATATAGTCATCTCCTTCTACAAGCTATGGATACTGTGGTGGTATTCTACAGTTCTCATGTTTCGTTCGTAATATTTACGAGACATGAATGCTCCGACCCACAAGGCTCGATTAATAAATAGGGTTTTTATACAAAATAGGAACAGACCTCACCGATGGAGACCACAATTAAAAACGACTTGTAGACTTCTGCATCAATTAATAAGTGCTTCATAACGAGAATAGGTTACCATACAAAACTATACACATGGACAGCACCGGATGACAGAACTAAAAATCAACAAGAATTCGGTCAACAAGAATTCGTTTACGTCGCTACAAAATATCAGAATAATGAGCGAAGCAGACAAACTGATAATAGCAGAATTTCAAATCAAGCCAGTATAGCTGTGAAGAACAGCTATAGGAGGAAATTTAACACAAACATATTGGAACATACGGAAAAAAAGAACATCTCCAATGAAACGCTCCAACATAGAATTGTCAATATACATAGAAATGAAGACATCAATATAGAACAAAAATGGGACCCAACTAAAGAAACTATCTTGTAGTGACTGCCACGAAAATACGACAGAGGTGAAACGCAGATACGAAGAAATAGTACATCAAGTAAAAAGGATGGCAATGAATGATCGAAGGAAGTATGCAGAAAGCATTCTCAGGGCTGCTGAAAAAACAGCAGCAGCAATCCAAAATATGCTAGTTACCGGCAAAATAACAAGCATTATAAACATACTATAAGTGAAACATACTATAAACATACTATAAGAGAAGTTAAACGTACCATTGAAAAGCTGAAGAATAATAAGACTGCTGGACATTAACACCAATATCGCAAGAAGTGTGAAATTCTGGCATAATACCACAAAAACGGAAGAAGGTTATGACAGTTACAACCTTCAAGAAAGGTTAAAAGAATGCACAAACTGACTGAAGAATGCACAACATCTCTCTCTCTCTCTCTCTCTCTCTCTCAAGATACTGGCAATGATCATTCTTGACTGAATCTCACTTATACGATAAATGCAAAATCATCAAACAAACCAGCTGGCTTTAGTATCAATAATCCCGCAAATGGAATTCAACCCTGAATCTGCTCTTCATAAATAGGAACTAAATATGCAGACACTGAAATGAGCATCCTAAAGAGATTTTTTTTTGTTGTTGCGGCTGCTCACGCACACTTAGACCGTGCGTTTGGTCCGTTGTGGTACCAGTTTTATGAACGGCTATAGGTCCGATTTTTCGTAGAAGCATCTGCGCATTGCATAGCTCCATGTTAGCCTATATAGTACTGATATGAACGATGGGACGGCACATGGATTCTTAATTCGACAGGGGATCCAGATGTGTTCATTGTTACCACCGATCGCACCGCTCAACCGATCGATGTTGAAAAATCCCTTTTTGCATCTTGCCCCGGATCTGGATTCGAACCAGGCACCTCCCCAACTGCCGCAGCTTTAACAACTGCGCCACCTGGGCGGTTATCCTAAAGAGATTACTTGAACTCATATAAGAAACGTATCGGGATGCTAGAAACCGAGTCCATCATAAAGTCAAACAAAATGAAAAGAAGTATAACACTCGAGGAGTAAGGCAAGGACGCGTACTCTCACCAATTCTGTTCCCGATCGTATTGGATTATATAGTGCGGAAATTGATTGTCGCGTCTCGTAATGGAATAGAATGGAGATACCAACAGGTAAACTTAATGATCTGGTCTTTGAAGATGACATATGCATGCTCAAACATAAACACTCAGAAGTGCAGCAGAATAACGAAGTAGATCTCAAGATAAACATCAGAAAAACCAAGACGACAAGACACAACACAAATATAAAGACAATATACAAATTGAACATGTAAATGAAGTCAAAATAGGTGGGGCAGAGGAAGACATAAACCTACGCATACATTCAATATGTTACATAAAGTCTAGATTTCTACTGACCTGTCACGCAACACCAAGATACAAATGTTCAACTCGTGTGTGAAATAAGTACTAGTGTATGGGTGTGGACATGGAAACCCACATAAAAACTGAGAAAGAAACTTTAGATGTTCGTAAACTATAGTGCATTGGACGAATACTGCAATAATTCTGGCCTAACACCAAACATAACATTGAACTGGATTGGAAAACAAAACAGTGAGTAAGGCAAAACATAGAGACGAATATAAAGAGACGAAAGTGGACAAAACTCGGCCATACGCTGAGGAATTCATCAAGTCATATAACGAGAATGTCATTGGATTGGAAACCTCAAGGGAAAAGCAAAGTAGTAGGGTTAACAGTAATTTCACCTCTTAAAGTTTAAGGCATGGTTTCCAAACTCGGACAGGAAACAGATTAGTTTTGAACTCATTGACCCCCACAATGGGTACCTATATATACGATCTGTAAAACTAAGAACAGAAACATATTCACACGTGTAGGGCGCCAAATCGATTTTGCCACAAATAGTCTCGAAATATGTTATCTACTCTGAAGAAATCACACGTATTGCATCATAGCTAAGTAGAGTTGTATCCAAAAACCTCAACCTTCCACCACTTACGATTTTGATGCATAAAATTTTTCATTCACAAGAACTTCATTTGTTTCCATACAAAGTAAAACTAACTCAAAAGTTGAGACGATCAAACCTTTTAAACCGTTACCGTTTTGTTAATTGGAGACTTGAACGAAATAAAGATTTTAATCTTAAATCACCTTAAGCGATGAAACTCATTTTGATCCTAACGGGTACATCAATAAGCAAAACTGTCGAATTTGGGGAGCAGAGAATCTGTGGCGACCATAACCACTTAATTCACGAATACAAAATTATATCATAACGCCACAATTCATATTTCGAGTTAAGTTCTTGTTATTCGCTAGAACTGTCGCGTCACTACTTAACGTACATATATACGAATTGCACAGTAGAACCGCCCAGGTGGCGCAGTGGTTAAAGCTGCGGCAGTTGATCGGAAGTACCGGGTTCGAAACCCGATAGGGGCAGGATGCCAAAGCGATTTTTCACCATGAGATTATGATCTGTGGTGTTAATGAACCTATATGACCCCCTGTTGGCAGAACTCATGGGCCGACCCATCTTCCATGTCAGCACTATAGGCTGGCATGGAGCTATGCGAAACGCGAACAAAGTAGATAGCGCCTTGAGCCCCAAAACAGATTTGAGATAAAAAAAACCACAATAAAATCATCAAGTCCGGTAGCATATGCCTGATGAGATGAATTTGATTTTTTTGATCACGCAGTCATTCAATGACGTCATCATCAGATCGAAACCGCCCTCACGGATTACAAGATACGAGAAACAACTCCGAAGTACAAAGCACATTCAAAATTACATAAAACAACAAACTTTACAAATCCATGTGTTAATCACGAAGCAGAATTTCATTCTTCATTGTTTGGTGGAGGTTTATGGGCTGATGACATCATTGAGCAATTTTTCTTTGAAAACAAACAGGAAAAGGCCTTTATTGAATGGGAAACGTTATCATAACATGTTACCACGGGCTTTGTGTCCCAAATTGAATTAATTGCGTGTCAACGACCTTTGGTTTCAAGAAGATGAAACGCGATATATCACACAAGTGGTGCAACAATCCGTTCATAACTTCAAGAAATTTTACAAGTTACAGGACCATCAAGAAACGCGGCTTAACACCATTTGATTATTTTTTGAGGGGTTATTTGAAAGGCGAGATGTATGCTAGTCATCCACAAACAATTCAACAACTTATAGACAGCATTCGAGCTGAAATTGCGTTCATTGTCCCGCTTCATTTGGAAAGAGTTATCATAAATGTTGATGTTCGGATGCAAGCCGGTAGACGAAGCCGTGGTTAGCATATAAATTATTTATCATACATAAATGGCATAGAAAAAGGACTAACAGATGGCCCATCCTGTATTTGTTCCTTAAACCAATTATATCATTAACAAGGGTTGCACGCCATTTGCTCATTAACATTGTATACTATCGCACGAGGTATCATACATTTATTCATCCACATCACCAATCGTTAACAAATGATGAAAGCATCCCATTTTTATTTATAATTGTTAGAAGGTAGACAACAGGAATTACTACCGCCGAGGGATCTGAAGAGTGGAAACTGGCAAGTGGAAGTCCATCCAGATGATCGAGAAAGGACAGGCAATTGTTTATAGGAGTTCAATATAATGCCATTCGAAGTCATTACATATAACACTGTTCTAGCAACCTTCGAGAGACTAATGGAGTGTGTTCTGCATGGACTTATATGGAAGTCCTACCTTTACTTCGATGACATCACCATACTAGATCGTATGTTGAAGGAACATCAGATCATTTTAGAGGAAATGCTGAAAAGAATAAGGAACGCAAATATGAAGAAATACATAGGCTCCAGGACTAGAAAAAGGTAAAGTATTTGGGCCACATCGTCACAGACAACAGAATTAGGTCGGATCCGAACAAGGTCAATGGAAGTGTAACGGTAAAAGCAATAAATAGCTTCAAAGCATCCAAGGAGTTTCACCATTTCGTTGTAAGTGATAGTGTCCAGCAGGAAGAAAACACGGTGTCCAATCTTGTGGAATGAATTTTATGGCTATTTACAAAATTATAAAAATACAGCTCAAAACCAAAACAGCCGAGACTTCAGTATAATATTAAGCTTGCTAATCCCAATCTTGTCATGCTCAATAAATTTAACCGATTTGCTGACACCGATTGGCGTCTTTGTATCTAGACAAGTAAACTCTGGGTAGTATTGGATTATCAACTATATTGAACCACTACGTAACCTTCACAAGTTAACCTTCATGGCAAACACTAATTAATTGGATTTGGCAACTTCTCTTTTGATAATCGATGGATGACCGTTGTAACGTTCTGTCTGTTTCTATTTGTTCAATCTGTTTTGGGGCTCAACGTTTCCCTACTCTTTCGTGGTTCACTTATTTAAGTCCCACTTTACGCCATTACATATCCAAATCGAGGACGTAACGAGTATAGGTCCGATTTACGAACCATCTGCACATTGCCTAGCTCCATTACAGCACTAACAGCACAATAGTACTGATATGGAAGATGGGTTGACCCATGAATTCTGCACTCCAACAGGGAGTCATAGATGTGTTCATTCACACCACCAATCGTAATCAGATGGTAAAAATTCTCTTTTACATCCTGCCATTTTGGGATTCGAATTCGGAACCTCCTGCTCCGATTGCCGCAACTTTAACCACTGCGCCATTTGACCGCTGTAAGGTTTTAAAATTTAAATCGCAGAAAGAAGATGATTAGTTAGCTTGACTGGTTATTTTTATCTGTTGATGATATATATCTTATTGCAACAGGTGTATTGAACACTACTAGTGGGTATATGATGCGTTTATTGTAAACTGATGATTTGTGTTTACATATGAGTTCAACTTTACTAAAGCAACTTTAGTAATCAAAATCATAAATATATTGATGTTCTGATTGACGTGATGACTGACGTTATAGTTTGTAAATAATCTAAACACCCCAAAGTTAAACAAACCTCCTGTAATTATCTAAACAAACAAATGTATAAGCTGATATTCTTAGAAATTGTTATTATTAACCACGATGACGTCATCGTAGAATACTTCCCCTTATCTAGTACGAGTCATATGTTGGAAATATATAACATCAACAACAAACTCGAGACCAAAAAACGAACACAAAAAGTAGAAAAACAATTTCCAATTCAGTTGGATAAATGTCTGTACGATGGATACACACGCCAATCTTAGTCGTGGCATATATCCAAATCCGGAAAATTGTTTAATACGTAAACGGAACGATACGCTATTTTTAACCCACGTATACGAGGCCATACCGCAAACGTTGCTCTTGAATTTTTGCGTCTGGCTGATAATCATTTTATTATTTTCGGTGATACGTAAACATGCCTGGAACTACGGTCGGCTGGGCCTTATGAATCGGAATAAATTTAGTAAAAGACAAAAGTGGATGGAATTATTTTATTTGCGCGAAGATTCGTATCAACCGCATTGTGAACCTAGTGACTGTGATCGTAATAACCGTAATTTACGGCAAAGTGTTTTAGGACTAATTAATAAGGACAGTGGAATATTTAATTGGATTGTTATAACGTGTAAGCTAAAAGATGATCAGATATTAAAAAATTGTGGTCCCGATGCCATTCATTATTTATCGTTTCAACGACATTTAATGATTGTGATGGCTGTCATTACAGTGATTTCGATTGGTATAATATTACCGGTCAATTATCATGGTGAATTGATACCCGATGCCAATGCTTTCGGGCGAACGACCGTTTCGAATTTAAAACCAGAATCGCCGTTGCTATGGATACATGTTGTGACGGCGATTAGTTATATACCACTCGTAGTGCTCGTGATGCGGCACGCGAGTGGACGCAATGCAGCAAAACGGGCCGGATCACGTACTATAATGGCGCGTAATGTTTCAATTAGCCAATGCAATATACAGGAAATTGGCAATTATTTGAATCAACTGTTTCCGTCGTGTGAAATAACCGATATTCAGCTTGCGTTTGCCGTTCGAAAACTAATTGAAGTGTCGGAAAAATATGATCGGGTGCATGAGGCGCGACGATATTGTCAACGAAAACCGATACAAATGCGCGAGTCGGGATGTACGTGCCGCAAAATGGATGCACTCGAATATTACGAGCACAAGGAGATGCAATTGCAGCGACGTGTGAATGAGCTGCGCGAGGAAGCGTTACAACGACCGCTTGGTATTGCGTTCATATCGATGAAGACGGTTAGTTCGGCACAACATTTAATCAAATGTTTCAAGGCGGGCACATTCTACAATTGGCATTTATCGTTTGCACCACTTCCATCCGATATATTTTGGGAAAATTTACAATCGGATACTAGTCTGTGGTATCTCAAGTGGCTAACCGTCAACCTAGTCCTATTTTTAGTATTATTTTTCTTGACCACACCGATTATTGTGGTTAATCTATTGACAACCGTTGGTATATACAAAAGTGCTAGAGAACAAATTTCGCCAGTCATATCCGATTTTTTACCAACACTTTTACTATGGACGCTGGCTGCTGTGATGCCCGCGATCGTAACATATTCCGAAAAATTGCTTTCACACTCAACACGATCAAAATTGAACTACACGATTATGACCAAATCGTTTGGATATTTACTATTTATGATATTAATTTTACCATCGCTCGGCCTAACGAGTGCCCAAGCATTTTTGGAATGGACACTGTACTACACCGAACGGGAGCAGTATCGATGGGAATGCATTTTTCTACCGGGAAAGGGTGCATTTTTTATTAATTACGTGGTGACTGCAGCATTTATTGGTACCGCATTTGAATTGATGCGACTGCCCGAACTACTCGACTACGTATGGCAATTGGCGGTGGCGAAAACACGGGCCGAGACTGCTTATATACGAAAAACTCTTATTAACGAGTTTCCATTTGGTGTGCAATACGCATGGACACTGTTAATATTTACAATATCGACGGTTTATAGTATTGCATGTCCGCTGATCATGCCGTTCGCAATGATTTATATGGGACTAAAACATTTCGTCGATCGGCACAATTTATTTTTCGCCTATGGTGCTAGCTATATGGTGACACAAGGACGTCGGATACATTTCACAGCAATAACAATGACAAAAACGGCCGTTATCATATTGCTGATTATAATGGCGGCGTTGACGACGGCACGTGGTGGAGGGTTGGATGCTCGCGGCATCGTCCTTATCGTAGCACTAAACGTAACAATAGCATTTTTTACATTTATGTCGTATATAAAAAAGTGGGCAATGAAAGCGCCGGAGATCATCGAACCGACTGGTCGAACACCTATCTATATCCCTGATGTGTTGCGCAATCGGACGAGCGTTGTTATGACCGAGAGCGAAACAGACGAAATTCCGCTAATCGATCCAGTGGTGGTGACACAACAAAATGGGAATGGAACAACGACAATATTATTACATGACGAAAATCACAGTGGAGCATAGTCATGAGAGAGCCATAAGCTTTAATTATAATTTTTTTTTTTGTAAATAATTTTTTTTTATTTAGTCATAAGTGAAAATGTTGATTTTTTAATTTAATTTTGTTATCAGTTAAATTTAATCTATACAAAAACAAAAAGTTTATACATTTATAAGGATTTACGGTCGCCGAGACCATGTGCAAATTATCGAATTTTTATTTAGACGTGTGTATGTGTTACACACTAATACGAGCATATATTAGAGTGATATATAAGTGATTTGTATATAAGGAAAATAAAGAAAATTAGGCTTGTCCAGACAGCACAAAACTATATAATACAGTGAATTTTGTCATATCATCACAGTCATACCCGCGTATATATTCCGCGAAACAAAGTGAAGGTCATTGATATCAAAAATAGAATATCGATAGGAAATCAACCAAAATACAATTTTGGGAACGGCCAAATATTTATAAGATACATTTTTGGTTTTGATACACAAAATTGATAAGGAAATTTTGAACTTGGTAGGTGTCACATTTTTTTAACCATTTATTGATTAAAAACGATAAATATATTTTTGTGTAGTCTATACAACGTTGCGGATTATGATTTGGTTGGTTACAAATTAATTCAGCGCAAATGTAATACACCTTAATCATAAGACGCTTCAAAGCGACAACACAACCACTGTAGAATCTAGAATCTAGTTCCAGTCGACCAGCTCCTCTTTTAATCGTATATAAATATTGACTCTAGTTACACTACACGGGCTGTATGTTTTTAAATCACCATCACTCAGACTCGGCTCTAATTGACCCATTTCAATCAGCGATCATAATGGTGTTCATAATTTATAGCGTTCAGAGCAACTCAAATAAATCGCAAATTATCTCACGGACCGAAAGTCCGGTAACATATGCGTGATGAGATGGATCTTTTCAATCACAGTCATTCAATGGCGTCATCATCATCAAATCGAAATCGGTTTAGTGAATTACTCTCAAGCATACATACAAGCACACAACTCAAATTAACTCCCCCTTTCCTCGCTTAGTTTTACTATTCGAAAACTCATAACGCTTCATTGGTGACCCTAACCTTTAACGGGACCTGTTTTTTTAAGGGAACATTATACGTTAATATCACGCTAACACACATGGCAAAAATAATTTTCCCCACAGTGGAATTTTTTTTCTTACCTTCTCTCTCGAAACTGTTGGTAGTTCGTTTCCGCGCTCTCAAGTCAAGGCACAGATATTTCCAGGAAGTGTTCGTTTCTTGCTGCAACAAAGATAGGTAAAGGCGAATGCGGGCACACCTATACAAATACAGTATGCAGCAAAGTCGGTTGTTAATTTCATGTCGCAACAAAAGCCCTTAAGCATTACTATGGCAATGATAATCATAATTAAAAACGGAGGAAGGAATTCACTTTTGGAGGAGTAATAAATGAATGTTGTAATGTGTGGCGTTACAGAGCAACTCAAATACATAAATCACAAATTATCTCTCACGCAACAATTTTTTTATAAAATCGAGTTTTTGAGTTAAAGTTCTTGTAATTCACTAGTACTGTCGTGTCACGTGTATATATACGAATCTCACAGTCTCAAAATCCGGTAGCAGATCGAAACCGGCCTAGTGAATTATATACAACATACAAGCAGCAACTCGAATTACAACCCTCGCTCAGTTACTCGCCCAAAAATTTTCTACCTACCTCCTCATTCAAAAGCCCTAAATCTGACACACGGCAAACTTAACTTCCCACAATGAAATTTCTGCCTTCTCTCTCAATACTACGTAGATACTAATAGATATTTCCAGGAAGTTCGTTTCATGCTGCAACAAAACCAAACTTTAAAGTAACTGTTGGGCGAATGCGCGGGGCATACAGCATGCAGCAACAGTCAGTTTTTATGTCGCAACTAACCTAATCACTTCCTAATCACTAAGCGGGTGAATTCCGGCACCCCAACGCAATTACTACGGCATAGATAATCATAATCAAAAACGGAAGGTAGAGGGGAGAAATTCACTTTCGGAGAAGTAATATGAAAATTTACAATGTGGCGTTGCAGAGCAACTCAAATACATAAATCGCAAATTATCTCTCACGCCACAATCAATTAATAAAATCGATATTTCGATTTAAAGTTCTTGTAATTCACTAGTACTGTCGCGTCACGACTGAACGAATCGCACACATTGGACATCAAGTCAGCTAGCAATATGCGCCTTTGAGATGGATTTGATCTTTTTCGATCACACAGTCATTTAATGACGTCATCATCATCAGGTTGAAACTGGCCTAGTAAATTACAACAAACAAGCAACAATCAACCCATGCTTCAATTTTTACTATTCAAAATTTTACATACGCTTCAACTTGATCACTGATTTGTCCTTTTAAATAATCAGAGAGCTGCAATTCCGGTTCCTACTGTTCAAAAGAGGAGGACAACTTAAATTTTTGAATTAACTACTGTTGCGTCACTCAATGTCCCAATATTTATTGGGTCGCCACTCAAAGTCTCGAAACGAAGGTTTACCAATCCAAAATGCTTTAAATTCATCAATTAACTTTTCATTTAAAACTTCTGGGGAGGTTATTATGAAATAATCCGATATCGAATCTTTTGCGATATCGAAAAATCCGATTCGCCACGAATTTTTCTATCATGAAATGGTCGAATTTGTCAAATATAGGCATGAAGTTAGCAATAATGTGCACATTCTTGGCGGAGATGGATCTTTCAGTTTCCATTGGAAACTTTTTGTTTTAAAAAACCGTCTTGTTTTTTTTTTTTGATGGTACAGATTCATGTTGAATCGTTTCTACCGAAAAGTATATACGTGGTCGAGGTTATCAAAGAATCGTTTGAAATTTTACGGCAGATTTGTTGATTTACCTTTACAGCCTCTTTAATATGCGCCCCATGCCAAGAACAGGCACATTAAGTTTATTCCCCAATTAGCAAGAAGTTACATGTACAAGAAGTTGAAAAAATACGGGTCAAGCCAGCGATTAGTTTGCTATACTATAATCATATGGTTAAACGTATTTTTACACTACAGCTGTTGAGTTTTTTGACATTTTGGTAACTCAGGTTTGATGCAAATAAGGTAGCCCGTTTCAAGAATTCTTGATTCCGTATTTACTGGGTTTACTCAAAATGAACATACGTGCTAAAATGCATTCAAACCTCAGCCATTATTCAGACTAAGTCAATCAGCTACTTTATCAGTTTCAAGACGCAACAGCCTCTAATAATAATCTTCGAAACCACTTCTTTACTTCCATATAGCACGACTTTGACCAATCAGCATACATTTACATTTATACATTTTATCCTCAACTATTTCGTTCTTTTTTTAATGGCTCGTTGAGAACTCTAATTGCTTTCTGATTTTAATTGCATCGAGCAGGTGTGACTACGAAGTGGTACGTTTGAGGGCTGGCCTTCTTAACAAATTCGTTTTTATTCTCCCGTTTGATTTGTACAAAACTGTTTATTGTTTAGCTTCATAATGGCTTCAGGTGATGGAGAGAAAGACAACCCTCATAGCATCAGGGGCGTATTAACGTAAGCTGGTAAGTTAAGTATGGTGTGTAGGCGTCGTTTCACAGTTGTTTGAGCTCTATTTGCATAAGCCATCGAGCTATGCATTGCATTACTCCCTGCCACTGACGTGGAAATGAGTTCTGCGCTTCAGTAGGATTGTGAACATTGGTTCGTTTACTGGCCATTGAATGACTGAAGCTTATAAATATAATCATCTGATTAAACGTATTCTTGGTAATTCAGATTTACAACTTTCTGTTGAATGTATGAATTTGAATGTACCAAGAAAAACATCCCGGTTCCTTGTTTATGGCTCATTCCGATCTTTAATTAATTCTTAATATCAATTGCATCGAGCATTGCAACTACAAAATAGTCGAATGTTGAATCTATTTCTTCTTCTGGTGCAATATCTCCATTCTGAACTTCTAGACTAATTCTTGTATGGTGCAATCATCAGTTTATCATTATTCACACTTCATCGAAATTCGTATATTATTCTCTCGCCGATAATATACTCAGAATAGTCCATTAATTTTTTTCACACACACCATTAAGACTGTATTAATGACAGCTGGACGAATTAATGTTAGCATTTCCGGAAATCACTAAATGTTGTGCAGGCATTGTCATGAAATTGTTTAAGATTAGCTATAGGCAAGACTCATTATCAAAAAGAATGACCGAACACCAAACGATGTATAGAATATGTGCACACTTGTACTACAACAGACAGATAAGTTGCCACCTCATAACCCATCCAATAGATACAGCCCACCGTAAAAAAAATATTTTTCATATAGGGCAACTGCGGGATTTCTATTAACTACGACATAAATCGTCGGTTGTAGCTTAATAGTTAAGAAAAAATTTCAGCACCCCGCGGTCTCGAGTTCGATTCTCGCCGTTGACCAAAAATTAACATGTACCGGATGACATAAAAAACGATTGTATGTAAAAATATTCACAAGTCTTAGTTGGGCCGTTAACGACCTCTAAGCCATAGATTGTTTACAATATAAAATACTTTCCTCTACTATTTTGTGTATCTTGTCTGTCTGTTGTAGGCAATCCCATCTCTTTCGCAGTTCCCTTTTAACTTCGTACCTTGCGACAAAGCCACTCATCAACGTGTACGTTAGAAACCTCGATTTGAGTAGACAATCTACACATTGCATTACTCCTTGCTACTGATATGGAAAATGGGTCGACCCATAAGTTTTGCACTTTAACAGAAATATGTTCATCAACATCACCAATTATAATCGAATTATCGTGATTCAAACCCCGTTTTATACGCCCAAACTTTAACCGATGATAAATACTTCTACCACTGCTCGAATATCCAAGATATTTATTTGACGATGGCCTTACCACTCTATGTATTGAAATTTTTGTGCTTAACACTTCATACCAAATATATTACGGTCAGTTACACTGATTAAAGGAAATTTGGAGCTCCATAAACTTTTCAGAACTGTGATATCGCCACAATAAGACCAATCTAAAGCCAATACAGAAAAAAATTGTTTTGGTAAGATGTATTGAAACATACGTATTCAATAAATATTTTTCTAATGCACAGTTTGGTTGAAATTGGCTTCTGTTTTCATTTGGACATTTGAAGACTAAAGCTCATATTTAGCGATTTTGCTTAAATAAATATTTTGGTTGACGCTATTCAAAAGTTGAAATACACGAACCTTGTCTTCCTTATCGCATAAATAATCTAATAAAAATTTCATTAAGAATTGACCTCACGATTAAGCCAGATGCCTCTTATTATCTGTATGTTATTGCATGCCATTCTTATCACAAATCTTAAAAGTCTTAATCTTGAATTTCTCCACCTCGTATGGAAATGTTAAGCCCAACTAGCTTCGTATATTTTCAATCCGAATATATAACCGGATAGCAGAGCGCTAACAAACGCTGTATTCTAAGACATAACCATCCGAAAATTTTTGTTTTCCATGGGTTGAAGTAGTCTTTAACGATCCTGTTGAAATGAGCACCAATCTAAATCTAATTCATAAATTTCTGACCAACACCGTTTGATGTATATACTTTTCTGTAAAGCTCCGTAACTCTGGATTTAGTGAATTATGAGAAGTTTAGCGAATGATGACAGTATTTTGAGTGTGATTAACTTATTACGGTAAATCCTGCTTTTTGGTGACGTCAAGCTTTTCTACATGATTTAATATTATGGTAATATCACATGAGCATTAATATGAACATACGATTGCATATATAACATATTTAACATTAGAACGAGAAGAGTTTATTCATATACATATATGCAAACCCCATTCTTGAAAAGCAAACATTAAATAAAATCAGAATGACTGTACACATACAATATGACTTAATCAATGCATTCTCACTTCACCAATGTCATGCCCAATGAAAAACTATAATATTGTCTCAATGTCAATAAAATGCAACAAAATTCAGTGATCTGTAACCGTTTGCTCACCTCTAACAAACGAATTCTTTTATTAGAATGGATTATTATTGCAATGTATGATTGTAAAAGTATTGTTGTGCTAATGCTTTGCTATACGCGATTCGCTATAGTACGGTTGAGATACAAGTAAGATAAAAATCTTTCACTTTTCATTATTATAATTTGAATTTATTTGCCTTTAGCATCATTGCATTTTATGTGATCAGTGGCGTAGAATTACCAACTCAAAACTAGTGTATTATTGTAGTGATTTGACATCGCGTCTTATCTATTATCTTATAGACCTCGGTGATATCAGTAATTTGTACAAGGATTTATTTAAGGTTTACTTAGTAACATGTTTTCAATTCAGTTTGTCAATTCAAATCGAATTTTTCTTCATTACACTCGAGTATCGGACTCATAATTTATAAAAAGAATGTCGGAAATTTACCGTACACCACATTAGGTACCAAGGTCTCTGGATAGTTCTACTTACAAATAACGTGATCTGCAGTTTTATTCACTATATCAGTAATTTAAATTCATTTCGTGATCTTCTCAATTCGGTTTGTGCCATCGCTGGTCATGATCTTGTTTTTAATGTTAGAAATCATCTATCTTTTTCATTCAGTTAAGTCCTCCACATGACTGTGCTGAACCTTCGAAATGCCTCGAAATCAGCCTATTTTCACTCCAACGTGAGCACTTTTCCAACACGATAAAACAAATTTCGTCCGAATCTAATTCACCACTCTTCTTGTTATGATCCGAATTGCTCGTCCAACAACTTCAATAAGCATTTGTCAAACAAAAACAAATTAACAACATTTCAGGTAACCTTAAAGAAATATAACATGAAAATATATGAATCAAAACTACAGCTTACCTAAGGCATTTGTTGGTGTTTATTATTCCAATAATCAGTTCAATATTTTTTCCATTATTCAAAGAAAAACTCCGTATTTAGCTTTCAAAGTCACCCATCTAACGTGTAGAGGTTTCACGTGGAGTTAACTCTCAGGAAAGAAATCACGTGTCCTAGATAGCCATCTTTATTTAGATGACTTTATTCATGATGACATCGTTTTCAAAATCATTGCTTATCTTGTGTAGAGCTCCATTTAGATGGTCTCCTTGCCCCACATTAGAAGATATTTCTATAATATTTCCTTATATATAGTCAGTTTCCTTAATTCAAATATACCTTTAACTTTATTATTTATTTACAACAATTATGAAAATTTCACATTATGCCTTTCCATTTCTCCATATCGTCATCATGCCAATTTTACAATTTTTCATACTCGATCTTGTAAGAATTGTACGTCACAGCGCGAGTACACTATTCTCGCTTTTCTATATTTTTCATACGAGTCCAAGGAGTTGTTGAAGTTATGATACGATTGGCCATATTGGATCGTTTAAAACATTTTAGAGCAGTTCCACATTTTTATACAACTGGGTATGTTTTGAAGCTGCACGTTTTGCAACAACTGTGCATTAAGATGCGGAGTACCATATAGTTAAGGTTGGGTATTTTGATGTGGTTAACTGTTTGGTACTCGATACATGGCGTGAACATTTTTCTGATTTACTTAATGTTCCACATGTATCACAAGCTGTGTTTGAATACCCTCAAATACAGACCGCGGAGATGTTCATTGAGGATCCATCCTATGAGGAATTCACAATGGCCATACGGAAATTAAAGAAAAATCGTTCACCAGGAGTTGATTGCATTAATTCAGAGCTCTTGATATTCGGAGGGCTAACTTTGTGGAACTGTCTTTTCGACCTTGTTCGATTGGTATGGCGATATGAAGTTATGCCCGAAGAATGGAAAGTGGCCGCGTTATGCCCAATTTTCAAAAAGGGTGATCGCTTGAAATGCGAGAATTATCGCGGTATAGCTCTCCTTTGCACAGCATATAAGTTACTGTCATACATTATCTTGGGAAGAATTACTCCTCTAGCGGAGGAAATTGTCGGTGACTACCAAGGAGGATTCCGTCCAAATCGGTCAGTCACTGATCAAGTTTTTTCGCTGCGGATGATTCTTTTCAAGTACTACGAAACATCTCGCGATGTACACCAGGTATTCCTAGATTTCAAGCAAGCCTATGACTCGATCAATCGAGAGAGATTATGGTATGCGCTTGAATATTTAGGAATACCGAAAAAATATGTACATCTCTGTAAAATGACAGTAACGCAGTCACAATGCTGTGTAAAAGTTGAGAACAGGCTATCGAGAACTTTTGCAATCACTACTGGTGTTCGACAAGGAGATGCGCTGTCCCCGATACTTTTTAATCTCATGTTGGAATACATCCTTCGTAAAAGTGAAACACCTCAGGACAACATCTTATTCCGACAATCCAATCAACTTCTTGCTTATGCAGATGATATCTGTGTGATTGGATTAAATGGCAACGGAGTGAAAGAGATACTTGATCCACTGGAACAGTGTTCAGCTTCCGTTGGTCTCAAAATCAACGAGTCAAAAACCAAATATCTAATCTCGGGTTTTAGAGACCAAGACGCAATTGATTTCAGTAGTGGTAACCACACGTTTGAAGGAGTGATGAGATTCAAGTATCTTGGATCTCTCATCACTCACGATAATAGTGTGGGCGAGGATATCAAGGTCCGCCTGGCCGCTGGCAATCGGGCTTTGTATCCTCTACGTCCACTGCTGAAATCAAAATATCTTGCAAATACGGATAAGCTGAAACTGTACAGAGTGTTGATCAGACCCGTTGTCATGTATGGATGTGAGAGTTGGACCTTGACGGATGAGTACGAAAGATGGCTTCTAACATTCGAGAGAAGAATCATGCGTGTGATATATGGTCCAAAACGCGACGTCGATGGCACTTACCGAGTTCTTTTCAATCACGAGATCAGGAATTTAATGCAAATTCCTGATATCGTGCATGAAATTAAAGGACAGCGAGTACGCTGGCTCGGACACGTTCTGCGTGCTGATCCGAACCGAATGATACAGCGAACCTTTAAGGGAGAACCGCCTTTCGGTAGGCGAAGAGGTCGCTGTCGGCGACGATGGCTCCACGGCGTAGAGAGCGATCTGGCATCTTCAAACTGCCTACAACGGTTTGAAGAGTTGGCTCGTGATCGAAACCGATGGAGTCAGATTGTTGACACGGTACGGGCCAATAATGGCCTGTAAAAACCGTAAAAAAAAAAAAAAAAAAAAAACTGTTTGACGAGGTTATTAAATTTTAACACAATTCATATAAGTTAATTTTGAATCTTTCGTCGTTACAACCTCATCTAATCCACTAATCTCGCAACCCAAAACATATTTTTCCATCACTTATTTCGAAAAATTCATGTTTGTACTTTTTGGTGACTCAATCTTTTGAATCTTTTGATATTATATCTGTTGTGTCCTCGAAAATTACTAAATATAACATCTAAATCGAAAGCTTCAGACTAATCCAACACACTCTGATACTGGATATGTTTTCCTTTATCTCCGATTTAGAAGCATATGACGTCTGGACTCAGATAATTTTGTTTTCAGCTCTCAACACCTCTTACCGAGTTTTTTCACTTCTGCTAGTACGGTTATCTTCCAGCTCTTTCAATCAGACACCATTCCTATGATATTTCTATTATTCTGGGCCTTTTTTAGTATGTAACTGGTCCACCCTCCACATACAAATCCATCTCCACTTGCGCTTTCTGATTTCGGTTTCAATGACTATTTGGCCAGAAATGTTTTCTCAGACATTTGATAAACACCTGTAATTTTGTGTGATCTTCTGTGTATATTTCCATATTTCACAACCATACAGGAGAACTGATTTCACACATGTATTGAACAATCGAAGCTATGTTTTTCTCGACAGGACGGAGGTATACGAATTTCTCAACCTCTTCGATTGATGATGATTGACGTACTATAGTTCGTGTTTAGTCTCATGATTTTAGTGTTATTGATATCAAACCACTCAGTTTATGCTAATAGTCATCCAATAAGTCCGTAGGATAAGTAAGAAAAAAATTTTGACAAAACTCGATTTTATTATTCAATGCCTTAGAGGGCGATACAACGAGTATAGCGATTTTCCAACTTTTCGATACCACGATTTCTCTTTCTCGTCAAAATAGGCCTCAGTTTCAGCGATTACTTTATCATTGGACTTAAATTTCTTTCCAGCAAGCATTCTCTTGAGATCTGAAAACAGGAAAAGTCGCTGGTGGCTAAATCTGGAGAATATGGTGAGTGGGTAAGTTATCCGAAGCCCAATTCGATCTGTGACACGATGCATTGTCTTGACGAAACAACACTTTTTCTTATGCAAATGTGGCTGTTTCTTTGGGATTTCAGCCTTCAATCGATCCAAAAGTGCACAGTAACAGTCGGTGTAGATGGTGGTTCCTTTTTGAAAATAGTCGATGAATATTATTTCGTTCGCATCCCAAAATACAGACGCCATCACCTTACCGGCCGACTGTTGCGTCTTTGCTCGCTTTGGAGATTGTTTATCGACTGTTTGTCCACTCAGCTGACTGTCTTTTGGATTCTTTTCCAAACACACCTCTGAAGCATCGATTCGTTGTTGTTTTTGGTCGACAGTGAGGTCACGCGGCACTTACTTTGCATAGAGCTTTAACATACACAAATGTTGGTGGAAAATGGTTAAAACACTATCATCTGATATCTTTACAATGTCAGCTACCTCGTACATTTCAATTTGCAATCGTTCATAATCAATTTGTGGATTCTTTTAATGTTTTCTGGAATAACAGCCTCATTTAGGCGTCTATTGCGCTCTGTATCTTTTGTGCTGGTACGACCAGATTTAAATTCAGCATTCCACTTCTCTATCATCTGTCTTGATGGAGCAGAGTTCGAATAATGTTTTTCAAGCCATGGTTTTGTTTCCACTTTATTTTTTTCATCAAAAAGCAATGCTTTAAGCTTGATTACCATTATGAAAAAATACTGACAAAATAGTCAAGGCGGGATAAAAGATATAATTTTTCTTAAAGTGCGAGAGAAGTAAAAAATATTTCCAGTATAAAAAATGTATTCAGTATTGAATAAATTTTTATGGTTACTGAGAAAATGATTATAGCAGTACTGACAAAATATATCAAGAGAAGTATTTTTATTCAGTACTGGAGAAATATTTTATAGGAAAAATAAAGATGGATGATTTTTTATGGTCAATTCATAATTTTAACATTTCGTTTTGTGCCATCATCTTAAAGGCTGATTTCCATTATGAAAAAAATTTTGTCAGTATTTTTTACTGAAAAAGCAAGAGCGAGAAAAAAATTAAAAATGCCATTAGAGTGACTGAGATCGTTTTTTCCTTTTTTCTTTTTTTTATTTTGACAGATGCGTGTAACATAACCAATAAATTTCAATTTTTGTTTGGTTTTTAATAAAAAAGAACAAAATACTCTTTAAATCTACAACAATAAATTTAAAAAAAATAAACTAAACATAAGTATTCATTATTTCAATTATTTTCACAATGAATTAAGATGAATGACACAAAACGAAATGTTAAAATTATTTATTGACCACAAAAAATCAGCCATCTTTATTTTTCCTATAAGATATTTCTCCAGTACTGAATAAAAATACTTCTCTTCATATATTTTGTCAGTACTGCTATAATTATTTTCTCAGTAACCATAAAAATTTATTCAGTACTGACTAAATTTTTTGTACTGGAAATATTTTTTATTTCACTCGCACTTTAAGAAAAAATTAATTTTTTATCCCGCCTTGACTATTTTGTCAGTATTTTTTCATAATGGAAATCAGGCTTAATTCATTGTGAAAATAATTGAAATAATGAAAAATTATGTCAAGTTTATTTATTATTGCAGATGTGTATTTTGTCTTTTTTTTTCAGAAACAAAAAAAAATTTGAAATTTATTGGTTATGTTACACCTGTCAATCTGTCAAAATATATATCCACTATAAAAAAAAGAAAGGATTTTTTCCGGTTTTTTTCAAAAACAAAAGTTGCTTCGCACAAAATGCTATAACTCACGAATCAATAGATTGCTGTCAAATTTATACACGTATCGTTTGAAGGTTAGTACTAACTAAAAATCAAATGGTAAAAATTCTAGTTGCGCCATCTATGTGTCATGCTACGGACTTATTGAATGATCCTGTATATGTGCATTACTAATCGGTGTATACCAAAAATCGAATAACCTAGTCAAATAATAGTAGGTGCAATGACTCGTTTTTATCAATAATAATTAATGTGGATATATTCTATCTAAATCTTCTATTCTTCTACGACATGTCAAAATAGAAGAATGTAAAGATTCAATCTTTTAAGAAGCAATAAATAAACACAATATTTTAAAAATTAGTTTTATTTTTATTAATAGTTTTACATACATGATTTATAATTTATTGCTTATTTTAATAATAATAATAATAGTAATATGTAATAAACAAAAATATAAACAATTGATTTATGTTAAATTTTATATTATTTTAAACATAATAAACTTATAATTTGTAAGATGATATTTTATGTACAATGATCAACTTTTTGTTTTTTGTTTGTTAAATGAAATTTTGAATAAACAATTAATTTTGTAAACAATAAAAAAACATTTAATATTATATTTTATATTATAGAAATGCTATGTATTTTTAATCAATATTTACAGATAAATTATATGAGCAAATCATTTGTTGATTTTAGTTTTAGAATTTTATACCATACTTCATTTGTAAATTATGATATTTAAATTATTTAAAAATAAAAATTATATACGATATATGTAACATAATTTAAATTATAGTAACAAATTTTAAAAACGTATATATTTACAATATTTATAAATAAAATAAAATTGTGAGCTTTAAAATTTTTTGAAATAACATTTTTTACAATTTTTTCTATCACAATTCAATTTAGTGAGACATAATCATCGAGGTTCTTGGTAAGTTTGCACAATTAAAACACTAGTCCCGTTTAATTGGACATATTTGCAAGTACTGCAGAAATTGTGACAGAAGATCAGAAGTTTTTTAGAGCAATTTGCCTTATAGCCTTATGTCGCCAGAAAAGAAAAATATTTCTATGCGAGATATAAATAACCTCCTAATTTTAATTCTATTTGAAACCCGTGTCATATACTCCATTGTTTAAGCACGAAGAGTTCTAAGTAGACACAAATATACTGGTAAGGAATTTCGTTAGATGAATAGTGTTGTATAATTAAATTAAACAATGATGTCACCATATTTTGTATACAGACTGTTACACTATAAATCATTGTCGTCGCATTTGGGGTTCAGAAAACATAGTGATTTTTGAGAAACAAACGAACCCACAATGTGTTTGGTTTGGATTTTGGCCTGGAGCCATCATCCTGGAAGGACAATTCATAAACGAAAATGCCTAAATTGCAAGCTTTGGACGTGAACCATATGTAATTTCAACAAGACCACATGCCATACAGCGTAATTACTATTTAATTACTCCACTTGTTTATTCCTAATCGTGTAGTTTGATGATCAAAATTAGCTCTGAATCAGAATTGGCCAGATGACGTGATGTAACGCCGTTGTATTTACAAGTAAATACTTTTGCTTATGCAGATTATTTTGAAGTTTAAGAGTAACCGAGACTGTAATTTTTACTGCACAAGAATAAGATCAAGCATTGTTGGTATGAACGTAGTGAGAAGTTAGTATTAATGAACAAGATTAGATTCAAGTGGGGATCTGATGAAGAAACGTTTATGGAAATAAGGAATACATTAATGTAGACAGGTGTAAAATATTTTCGTATACAACGGAAACGGAATTGCATACGGATGAGAACTGCGACTAATTTTGTGTCATTAACAGTTTGAATTGTCAAGACTGCGGCTTAAATTAATCAAGAGCTGCAATTAATTAAAAAATATTTTACTAATGGTTGGTTCGCTACATGTTTGCGGTATGATATGTTGAAAATAGGTACATTAGTCATTTTTTGTTAAGAAAAACGTTAGAGATTGGGCCGTGAATGTAGCCGTGAGGCTATGAAACAGAGTAACTACCAAGTTTATAAAACAAAGATCTATGAGTGAAGAAGCTAGTAATGTTAACTTTGTACTTCAAATATAAACAAGGACGACTACCAACATGTATTTAAATTTTTTATTATTCTTACATTAGAGATTTCTTACGTTTGAGCTCCAATAAAATCATTGCTTGGCGTAATTCACTTTTGAAATACCCAGACAAATTAACTCCACTGATCAATCATCAAATCGCCATAAACGTTATATCCAAGAAACTGGCTGGATCTTGAATCTTTACGGTAATATGAGATGTCGTAAGCAAGCAGAACGGAACTTCAACCTTAGGAAACGTCATGATTGCCGCATTAGAATCCATATTTCGCGAAAAGTCCATGAGTATTTCTAACCTTCAAACCTTAATGAAATAATACAACAGAATTAACCTTGTTGACGATAAATGCATAAACATTATCTAAGGTATGCAAAACGGGTCATCATAATTTTTCAAATTCGTGATGTGATTGGTTTAAAACTCGTGTCACAATTGGAACCTTACTCAAACTGGAACGTTAATCCGACAGATTATCAAATTGGCAAAATGGGCATCACTACACTATGAGTCCTTCTGCGCAAACACAATGATTGGATCTTCATGGTAAAATGCAGATTATTTTTTAATCTAATATGCGGCAATATATAATGCTTCCAAACGGTATCCTGAGAAGATATACTCTCCCAGTTGTCAAGAAATAGTGCATTCAGCAGCAAATTAATTATTTCATTTATGCCATCTGAGTTAGTTGATAAATCTAGCTCTACGTCTTATAAAGGCTATCGTGATTTCAATTCAAAAACTTAACAAACATCTAAAAATTACAACAGCCCATACAAACGCACATGACTGTTACCATAACTTTGCAATATAACGTTGCCATAACGTTGCTGTTACGTGCTTCATAGTCGGAGGAATAAAACCTCACTCAGAGAGAAATCAGAAGGCAATTCACCTCCGGATGGCCTGGGACAATGGTGTGAACTCACCATTTAAAAATATCAACTTTTAAAAGACTCTTTGATCCAAATAAAACCATTAATCAGAATTAATAGATTATTTCAGTATTAACCTAATAATAAATAAAAATATTACAACATTACGGCATGGCTCCATCAAACATAAACCCAAGCTAGCTAATGGCACAGTTTGGAACTATAAGATGGTGATCATAAGAGAGCACCATAGTCACTTGATGATTACTATGTTCGCGCAGTTATATTCAGAAACTGTCAGTTCAACTCGCTAAGGTTTATAATATGCATCCTCCACAATTTGCATAAGGAGCAATAAAATTACAAGATGACAGGTCTATCTTACAAGAAACAGATTTAAGATAAAGATAAAGTAAAAGCTAAGGTTCCTGTGTGGGAGGTAAAATGCATCAATTTCAGAAACGAATTAAAAACAATTATGATTATAATCGGAAAGGTGTCACACGACAAGCGATAATAATTATAGCATGACAAGACAATTATAACTATTTATAGCAACCATTTTACTTCATTATCACTAATTTGTCAATTTAATCAAATGTATTGGATTTTTAATGTTACCGATCGTATTAACGCGAATCTGTTGAGAGTAAAAAAATAGAACGTAGAGTTCAAATATATATCTGAAGTAGTTGGTATTGTATATTCCCAGCAGTAACCGTAAGAGAAGATAGGTTATGGCGGACTAGTAATCAAGAACACAATACCGACTAAGCCATAGAGAGGGCGTAGATTTTCAACTGGCCGTGTACAACTTGGACAATTATTTTATATTCAAACTTACCTTAAAAATAACCTCCTGACCATAGTAGTCACTATAATTTTATAACATTTTTCAAAAAAAATTTATACCATAAAAAATGATGGCAGATCCATCCAAAATTTAAAAAAATTTAAAATTAAACAACTTTTATATAATTTATGAATATTAAAATAAAATAAGTAAATTAATTTCGACTTTTAAAGCTCAATTTTATCAACGATATACCTGTAACACTGCACACACTACTGAATCGGATTGTTGGTTTTTTATTTTTCAAGAAGTGCAAGTATTACAGGATGGGTTGATTATATTGACAAGTTCTTAATGCATAACAGTTTTTTGTTTAACTTTTCATTTGACTCTATATTTTATATAAATTCTAATCAACTTAATTTTATTTTCAATTAAAGATAATTTTTATTTGAGTATGTTTTCGTTTTTTTATTTAATTATAATTTTTTTGTTTAATATTTCGGATATGTTAATAATATAGATTTTAATTTATATTAATTTATTTTACATATGATTTGTATTATTTCATTTTTTTTTGTTTAATTAATTGCTTGTAAATAAATGATTTGTTTTATTAGTTTATTTATTTATTCTTTAATACATGATATTTATTTATTTTATTGTTGTTAATACTAAAACAAAATATTTATAAATAATATTATAAAACATATAAATAGAACTTTTACTTTTTAGTTTAGTTTTGATATTCTATTATTGTTATAAATAATGTAAAATTGATTGATTTGGATTTGCTTTAGTTTTCAGAATTTTTATTTAATTCTGAACAAAATATTTTTAACTACTTATATCTCACTGGGGCTAAACATTCTCACAACTTTTTGATATGAAATCTAGAAAATAAAATTGTTGAAATAATAATCAGGTAAGAGATTTCATCACATCCTAATTACTTAACATCAATGTTATCAATTTGGCTAAAGAGATTTTATGAAATATTTTCTTAAAACTAGTTAGCAGTTTTAAGCGGGAATATGGTTTATATACCTTACTATAGAGATAATTAATAACCTAGAATTTGTTGTCCAGCTATAGTTGAAATTTTTATAATTAATAGGACACAATATCTCCCTCATCACGGCAGAGGTTATAGCGATTGTGGAGGTCCTGAATTGGTAGAGACATAATATATGAATACATACAAAAGATATGAATATTTGGATAAATTCTTAATGGACTGCCTCTCTGATCTCGAAAATTGTAACGCTACTTAAGTAGATTAAACTGTAGGCTACAATATAATGAATTAAAGTTAGCTCCAGCATCAACAAAGAAATACAACATAGGAAAGATAATCTAAAATTTATTTATATTTGCAGCATAGAGACTACTCAACAGAAATTTGACCACCAAAGTATTATTTTTTAATACAAAGTTATTTCTATATTTAGCACAGAGATGGATGAAATGAATGAACTCTTACCTGGATAATAAAAAATAATAATTACAAGGGACAAAATAATAAAATTAACTCAAAACAACTTAATTTGAATTTTATATATAGTTTCATCATATTCTAACAATCGGGCGCGATTTAATTTTGTTATAAAAAAGATATTTTGTAATATGCATTTGGTGTTGATATTATTTGTTTGAATTCTATAATTATTTAATATTATTTTTAATTAGAAGATATATGTATTAATTATAATTATTTATTATTTTTTATTACTCAGTTCTGTTAATTTCTAAATTTAATTATATTAGACTGTGCTATTGAACTATTTGGTAAATGACATTGTAAAATTGATTTTAACCAAAATATTAATACTGTTATAAATTAAATAAAATAATATAAAATGATAAATGTATTATATAAAAAATAAATTAATCAAAACTGTATAAATAAAACAAAAATACTAAAAAACACAGTCTAATTAATTTAAAATTCGAAAATAATTTATTTTTAATTAGTTGCGTACATCTATTTTATACAGTTTCATTAATAATTAATTTTTATTATTCAAATATTTACACGATTTTTAAACCTTAATGATAATTTTGTTTTAACTTATTCGGATATTTATTTATTTTTTTAAATTATTTATTTTCATCACCATTTAGGATTTATTTTTTTTTTAATTAATTTATTAAATTAAAATATGCTGAACTATAATATACAACCAAGAAAACAAAAAAAAATTACATATAAACGCTACATAAAAACCGGTGGGTTAATTAATTATTTAATTACTTAGTTTTTTTTAAATTATTATTTTTAACGAACAAAACAACCCGTAGTAATAAATTGCATGATTAATATTTGATTTATATATGTTTTTGTATAATATGTTATTTATTATGAAAACTAAAAACTGATTAATTATTCAATTTTAAAAACATAAAAAAAATGTCAGCATATTTTAAATGAATTTTAAATAATCCACCTAAATGTAATTACAAATAAAAATCGTTTTAAAAATAAACGATATCATTATTAATAAACTGATTTATTACTAATATTTACAGTTCACAATTCTAATTAATTATTATTAAATTCTTTGCTATACATATATTTTATAAAATATAAAAAAATTAAATTAAATTTGGATTTGTTTTTCGTGTTTTATGGCAGATTCACAAATTTTGACAACTTAGCTCTCATCTAATCGAATTAAAAACTATTTCATTTGGCTTAAATATTAATAAAATGTTTTCATTGAATTTATTTAATGTTAATATTAGACTAATTATTAGATTTAATTGGCGATTTAGAATGGACATGTTGTTAAAGCGCGTGCTGGAGTTTGGGATGCGTGGACGTACAACATCACATCATATCCGAAACACGAACAATGAGACCGTACAACGACAACGTACAACAGAGGAAACTGATATAGAGATCCATGTCAACCACATGAACAAGTTATTCCAGTCTAGAACTTTTCATTAGTTCCACGTTACTTGGTTCTCTGCCACGCAGCTATGATGGATTGATTACACCAATAATATTGTTTGTGATTCGAATGCATTAAAAGTAACAAATTAAAGTCAGGTCATTTTCGAAATAAGTGCCATGAATATGCAAAGTTTGAAGCGAGAAAAAACAATGCAGATAACAAATCAAAGGCGAATATAGTTCAACAAGGTAATACAGATCAACTCTTGTTCATCGTTGGCACATGTCCAAGCGAATGGATATACGATTATGGAGGGACATGTCATATTCATAATAAAATCATCTGTCATGAACAGTGTGGTATCAAGGGAAACAAAACTCGAATGTCATTCCCAAAAGGGTCTAAAAATTGTCCATCGAGAATACTGGATCTGATTCACAGTGACATATGTGGGCCAATACAAACAAACACATTCGGAGTCGAAAGTAAATTTGTAACGAAAATTAAATGTATTCGAACAGATCGTGGCGGAGAATATATCGACAAGGAGTTCAACACTTGAATATGAACGAGGGTAAAATCCGTCGTACGGTGCCATATTCTCCTCAACAGAACAGCGTTGCAGAACGCAAAAATCGTACATTAATGAAAATGGCCCGTTGCATGCTGCTGGAATAGATGTTAAATTGGAATATCACTATTGGGGCGCACCGATAGTGATGGCTAATTGTTTACAAAATTCATTACCATGGAAGGCAGAAAGTCGAACTCTATTGGAAAGTTGAAACGATTTGAGGTAAAATGCTTCGTATGAATCCAAGATGAACAGCGTCAGAAATTGGATTTGAAAGCAGAAGAGCGAATTTTTCTATACTTCGATTTGAAAGTATACAGATGTTTCGTGCCAGTAAAACCTAAGATCGTAATTTCCCGAGACGTAAACTTTATAGATGAACATGTTATTGATCAAACAATAAGACCAGAATAGATGGTTCTACTGAACTACCAAGTCAAAATACTCGTTCAAATAAGTGTATACGTCCAAAACCTTTGATCGAAAAAATAAGCTTCGTTGTCAATGGCAAACCATCCACTTTTAACGAAGCTGTTTAATGTATTCAAAAGGATAATTGGATGGTTGCCATGCATGAAGAGTATGCATTGCAGATCACTGATAGGTTTACCAGAGAAAAAAAAATTTGATCGGATGTAAATGGATCTAAATTAAAAACTAATATTTGTGGACAGATACAGAAATACAAGACTAGATTAGTCGACTAGTAGATCACTTTAATCAAACATTTGAGGTAGATTATGATCAAGTGTTTGGTACTGTCGCAAGACATGCAACATTTCGAATTTTACTGTCCATCGTAGTGAGCCGGAAAATGACAATTATTTTAATACGAAGACCGCGTTCCTGAATGGTGACTTGGAGGAGGTGATATATAAGCGGGGTTGTATCACCAACGAAAATGAGGACAAGGTATGTCTGTTAAACAAGAGTAATTATGATTTGAAACAGTCAGGTCTGGAAATATAAATTACACAACGTTTTCATCAATACAGCTGATAATTGCTTATGTGTACCTCAATTTCGAAACTTCGTTTAAAACCTATTTTAATTTGGAAATGAGTTAGGAACTCATTGGTTACGCGATTTGACGGAAGACCGCCAAACCAAAAAGTCGAATTCTTGCTACATATTTTTGTTAAAATCATCTGAAGCTGAGTTCATCGCACTGTCCGAGTGATACAGTGAAGCGATTTGAATTCAACGTATTTTATATGATCTCAAATGGGAAGGAAATCAATCAACAAAAATATTCGAGGCAAACAAAGTGAGGGTTTACAAAAGATCTTTCTAAAGCAAGATTTAAATTATTTAGAGATAAATGCTATTCTCTCAAATGTTAGAATCCTTCTCTCATATTCATCCATCAAGGTCCAACTCTCAGATATACATGACAACGGGTCTGATCAACACTCTGTACAATTTCAGCTTATCTGTATTTGCAAGATATTTTGATTTCAGAAATGGACGTAGAAGATATAAAGATCGATTGCCAGCGGCAAGGCGAACCTTTTATATCCTCTCACTATTATCATCACACTATTATCATGAGTAATGAGGGAGCCAAGGTACTTGAATCTCATTAATCCTGCAAACATGTGGTTACTCCGAACTCAATTGCGCCTTGGTCTCTAAAACCAGAGATCAGTTATCTGGTTTTGGTCTCGTTGATTTTGAGGCCAACGGAAACTGAACTGTTGCAGTGGATCAAGTATCTCTTTCACTCCGTTACCATTTAATCCAAACACACAGATATCATCTGCATATGCTAAAACTCGATTGGATTGTCAGAATATGATATTGTCTTCAGGTGTTTCACTTCTACGAAGGATGTATTCCAACATGAGATTAAAAAGAAATAGAGACAGCGCATCTCTTGTCGAACACCAGTACTAATTGCAAAAGTTCTTGATAGCCTGTTTCATTTTTGACACAGCATTGTGACTGCGTTACTATCATTTTACATTTTAGTTAAATTAATATAGAATATTTCAATTCTATATTAATTTAACTAAAATGTAAAATGATAGTAACGCAGTCACAATGCTGTGTCAAAAATGAAACAGGCTATCAAGAACTTTTGCAATTAGTACTGGTGTTCGACAAGAGATGCGCTGTCTCTATTTCGAAAATCACAAAATTCATTGTCACTGAATAACATTTTTGGTGACTAATAAAACTCCGACAGCTGTTACTGATATGTTATCAATTACTATGACCAAATCAATTTCTTAAATTGAGTAACCTTCAGTTTAAATTGTTAAATACACGCACGCATGCATAATTATTCGATTTATCATCTCGCTACTTGTAACCAACACAGACATCTTAAATTAATGAAAACATTTCCTTTCGTAATAATTCAAATGAAATTCTTTAATAAAATGATTCAACAGCAATTAAATCTCGTAATAGATTTAGTTCTCATATGTGATAAAATGATAACAATCAATTTGAAACAAAAAATTAAAAATAAACATTAATATAAACATAAACAAAATAAAAAACTTCTATTTACATAAACAAAAAAGTGGAGACGGGTCTCCTCTTACTTATAAAAAATGATTGTTTTCTTATGTATGTACTTAAGCTACCAACAGAAAAAAAATAGTTCTTAATATAAAAACTAATTATTTAATTAAATATTATTGTTAATATTAACGTTAAAACATAAAATAGTTGTTTTGTTTTGTATTTATACTAATAATTTTATTCATAATTAATAATAATCAAACACATACCTCGGCATCATAATTTAATTTTACAGTGTCGTCGGAACTCGCCAATTTCAGTAGAGTCTTTTTTATTCGCAGCGCTGGTAAACGTACGTTAGGATTTTGATGCCAACATTCTCGCATTAGTTTGGACATGCCAGCGAGTAGCTAAGTAAATTGCATAAAAATTGATTATAAAATATTTGAATAAACAATAAATTTGAAATACTAACCGGATCGGATGTCCAACGATTCGGTATCGATGGCCGATAATTATCACCGCATACAACTTTTCGCATATCCTCGAAACTAGGATCCGATGGTACAACATCGTAAAATGGCACTTTATACTCCTCAGCTATGCCACACGACAATGTACGGCGACATACCTCCCAAAATATTAACGCCAATGCGTATATATCAGCCCGTCTAAATGCTTCGAAACATTCCATGTTTATACTGTGAAATTATAATATATATTACATCATGAGCGATCACAAATACAATATAATTTTGTAACTTACGTTTCTTCTAAAACCTCTGGTGCCATATATCGTTTCGTTCCTACACGAGGATTTGTGCCAAAATCAATTTTACCAGTCACCTGGGTATGTGTAACTGCCAAACCAAAATCGGCAATAACGCACGTACCATTAACATGAATTAAAATATTTTTCGATTTTAAATCGCGATGTGCAATGGCCGGTTTACCTTGCGTACCAAAAATTTCGGTATGCAAATGAACTAGACCATTCGCAATTGATAGCATAATTATAGCCATTTGATGATGAGTCAATGCTGTACGATTCAAATGATCGTATAGTGAGCCGAGAGGGAAGTAGTGTGTCATCAACCACAATTGGGTACATGAATTTCGTGATGTCATATCCGATCCAATGTAACCCAAAATATTTTCATGACGCAACAATGATGTGCTATAAATTTCAGTCTCACGTTTCCATGATTCTTCGTCGCGACTAAAAAATATTTTAACCGCAACACTTTCACCATGCCATACACCTCGCCAAACTTCACCATATCGACCACGTCCGATACATTCGCACAGTGAAACTTGTTTCGCTAAAGTTCGTTGAATTAATAGCGGTAGGCCACTACCCGAACCAGATGTAACCGAATGTTGTAAATATTCTCGTAGTGTACTATCGCCTGGACTAGTTACACGTAATAGCTCATCGTTGGCATAATAAGTTTCAGGATCTTGTTTACTTCGCGATGCAAGCAAACGTTTTCGATGGGTTCGTCGCATAAAAAATATTACAATAACAGCGAGTGCGCTTATAATCAATACGGGTGAAAATATGGCAAATGTTAATTTTAACAAATAGCTACTGTTCGCATCCATTTGGCTGACGTCGGCTGTAGAAAAGTTAGTAAAAATACAAAATCAATTCTCTGAATTCGGGGGGTATATTAAACACTACGTACTTGTAAAAATGGTTGACAGTTCTGGAAAATTTCCCTCATTGCAGTAATCACCCTCACAGCATTGTATATTGTAATGTCCAGCTTGTCGTTTTCGTGGACCCGTAACTGAATTCTGAAAATATATTTATTTGAATATTTGTGCACACGCCGAACACCTTACCTATAAAATTTTATTTACATTTCGAGCTGCTTTGCACAACAAATTGACCTGGTCATGGGACGTTGTGCATCCCCGCGATACACGCTCAAAACCATATGAATCTCGTGTTCGAGATTTCCAACATTGTACAGCATCTTTACAATTATGATTTTTATCCGGCACATCCGAACAATCGGGCGGATCGCAAGAATAACATTTATATCTATAGAAACAAAGAATGCAGTAATAACCATTAAAAAGACGTTCATAGTTTACTTAATTTATTTAATTTAATCAATTTGTGATGAACACCCATAAAATTTAAAATTGAAACAATTGTTAAATGAAATAAATAACAAAAAATGTATTTATATAAATAAAAAGCAGACAAATTGACGTATTTTGGCGCCATCCCGCACAGTTAAAATGTTCAAAGCCGATAAAATATTTAACAACATTAACGGATTAGGTTATTTATTATTATTAAAAATATTGTTGATTGAATATAATTTTGGAATAACGCGTGCGTGGGATTAATCGGAAATACCTATCTCGACATGAATTGAAAATAAGTTTTCAAAATTCGGGAAATACTCCTATGAAGTCCCGGTTAACTAAAGAGCAATTTATCCAGTGATAAACCCAAGATATTTCTTTCTTTTAGATAAGCAAACCGACGTTTGAACTTGAATGTCTGGGATTCCAAATTGCACTAAGACAGATTTATCTTTAAGGAGAGAATGAGTTATCAAAACGCCTCAGATGTCATAAACCTTTACTTATATAATAAATTATCCAGTTAATCTAGATAATGGGTTGACTAGATTCGTTTGACGTACGAATGTGAGAAGTGCACCTTGATCAATTAGTATCATAGATGGCGTTTAGTATTAGTTTAATAAGCGAATACCCTGTCTTGGTCATGTTATGTATACTATTCGGAGCGAAGCCCGCATCAACGTTTTGCCCAAATCGGATAGAATTTTCTCCCCACAAATTGATGTATCTTCGATAGCTCATTAACGCACGCTTCATCTCAGCTTATCGTGCTTACGTATTCTTCTATAATCAAATTATCATGATAACCCCCTGGTTGATCAGATTCGTTTCACGTACGGATATGAGAGTTGACCTTGACAAATAAGTATGATAGATGGCGTTTAACGTTAATTAAATTGCCATGAAATGAAAGCTCAGCGAATACTGTGTCTCGGTCTGGTTATGTATACTATTCGAAGTGAAACCTGCATCAACGATGGGCACACAACAGAGAGATATTATCTTAGCCACGATTGAAGAAGCATAGCTTTGCAATGTAGAGATGGTAATGCAGCAGTTGGAATGTTATGGACATTAGTTTGAGTAGAAAATGAAAGTGTTATATTCAAAGTATGCTCCTTCGGGAGCTATAACCTTCGCGTATCGTTCAGGCAATAAACGGATTCTCCGAAAGAAGAAGTCTGGTGGTTTCGAGGCGATCCAGCCATCGACTCATTTTTTGAAGTTTTCATATGAAGTGAAGTGCTATTGTGCCAGGGTTGTTTGCATCCACCGGAACAAGTGGTAAGCAGAGGGAACAATGTCTAGTGAAAACGGCGGGTGGGGCAGAATTTCCCAGTTCTACCCCTCCACGTAATTTTTGGCAGGTATAGCAACATGTGGCCTAGTGTTGCCTTGTTGCAAAATATCTTACTGTGCGTTTTCTCCCATTCTGGTTGTTTTGGGGCTAGAGCTAGCTTTAAAGCCATCAGTTGTCGAAAAACTTGTCCCGTAATGGTTTCACGGTCTTCCAGCAGCTCATAATAGACGACACCCTTCATATTCCACCTGGCATGACCCACGCTGGTTTGCGCTTTAGATTGTCATAATGGATCCATTTTTTATCCCCAGTGATGATCCGATGCAAAAATCCTTTCCTTTTTTTATCGTTGAAGCAACAATTCACACTTAGTTTTACGACGTTCAATGTCCTTTTCTTTCAATTTGTGTGGCACCTAATTTCCCAGCTTCCCACTTTTAAGACCACCAAATATTAAAGATCTACTATCGGAAGTACTATAGAAACCTACTACCATGCTTGAAGGATGAATTATTGATAATTCATACTTCCTAAACCGATATCGCAAGTCTCAATTCTATGATCGAGATAATGATACCATGGTCAGTGTATTATGAAGCTCTACAAAGGCAATAATCAGGGAGGAAGTAAATAAATAGAATTTATGATACTTGAATCGAACAAATGTGTGCAGTTGATAATTATTAATTAAAGAATAATAAATTGATATTAATCCCACAGTTAATTACAACCAAGTGCATCATGACTGTATGCATACATCATCATTGCAATTAACATTTTAGTCAGGGAAGGCGAAAATGAAAACAGATGGCCAAAATACTTTTAACTACTTGACTTGAACGTATCGTTTTTCTTATAACACAGGATGTTTATAAAATAATAAAGAAAATCATTAATAAGTAAGTACAAATACAAACAACACTCAAATACTAAACTGATTACCTTTTCTTCATACGTCGTTTTGATTTAGCATGTCTCCTATTTATTTAATTACGATATGTTAGCATTAATAACAAATTAGAAAATAAACATATTACATACAATAAATAATTGTTAATAGCAAAATTCTATATAATTTAGCCCTAAACTCTTGTACAAGTGTCATACCATAACAAACTGTATCCAGTACTTAAGTGGTAGATGAAATAAAAGGTTTTATTAAGATTATTGTAATTTACCTTGGATGTGTATCAATCGCGTTTTGATGCGGAAGATCTCGATTTGAGAAATGATCTAAATCCGACTCTTCCTTTTCATTTTCCTCCAGAAATCTTCCATTTATTTCACCTATAATGAAAACAAAAACCATCACTTTATAGTTAAACCATTTATACATCATATTAATCAAATATTAGCACATTTATTTAATTATAAACTAGTTAATAATAAACAAATATAATTATTATTATTTATAAATATTTTTTTTCTATTTTTTAACTTTAATTTGACATCCCATCAAAAAACAACAACAATTAAAATGAGAGATGTACAAGACGCTGCAGTTTATTTTGATTTCGAATGAACAAATTCACAAAATTGTATTTAATAACTATAGAATAGAGTTTATGGAATAATATTTTAGTAGTTTTATATTATTTAAAATCACCTTTGCAATAATTTAATATTAAAATCCATATTAGACTTTTTATAAACATATTAGCGGACATTTTTTATTTTACTAAAAACTATAATATCGAATTCATAGAACTTAATTTTTAGATTTTATATTGTGGAAGAGATTTTAATGTTTTCGATTTTTTTCTGCGTTAAATCCAATGCGTTAACGTCGACTGGCGCGAAAATATAGTTGTTCATCTACATTTTAAAATATAACCTTATTATAATCAAGTTTTTAATACTTATACATTAATATATAATTAGAATGTTACAATATTATTTAACGTACAGTTCTTATTGTTATCGGTATACTACATCGGTTTAGATCCCAAATCAATCATGTTCGTTGAACCGTTCAACCTGGATCGGTACGGGAAGTAGTATCTGAAAAGTCAAAGATGAATATTTTCTCCATTACTACTCCCACACTTCTATTATCAGGAGTTATGAAGAATCTAACATACTTGAGATCATGAAAGTAAGGTTTTGAAAGAACAACAATTCTTTCAAAACCTCCAGATAAAGACGCAGCTATTAACAACATCTACGTAGATCTCTTTATGTTAGTATCGAGTTACCTTTGTGAATTTTCCATGCAATTTACAAAGGTAGCTAGGAATAAGTACATATCAGGTCAGAAATTCACTTGATCTTACTGTTACTACCATACGCAAACTAGAATTACTGACAAGATCTTGATATATTCGTTGAGTTTTTTTCGCTAACCATTATCTGGTCACTGCCAAACTAGGATGGAATTTTTCGTACAAGTCAGGAAGGACAAGGGAATATACAACTCGATTCTTCTGTGCAGGTCTGATAAATGAAGAAACGTTCTTTCATTACTCACGATAATAGTGTGGGAGAGGATATCAAGGTTCACCTAGCTGCTGGCAATCGGGCCTTATATCCTCTACGTCCATTTTAGAAATCACAATTTCTTGCCGATACGGATGAGCTGAAATTGATTAGAGTGTTGATCAAACCCGTTGTCATGTATGGATGTGAGAGTTGGAGCTTGTGAGTACGAATGATGGTTTCTAACATTTGAGAGAAGAATCATGCGTGTCATATATGACCCAAAACGCGACGTTGATGGCACATACCATAGTTCTTTTCAATCATGAGCTCAGGAATTTAATGCAAATTCCTGATATCGTGGTCACGTTCTTCGTGCAAACCGAATGATACAGCTATCTTTAAAGAGAGTCTCATTTAGAGAGCGATCTGGTATCTTCTAATTGCTTGCAACAGTTTAAAGAGTTGGCTCGTGTTCCGATGTAGTCAGATTGTTGACACGGTACGGGCCAACAGTGGTCTGTAAAAACCGTAACAACAAAATAGTTTCCAATCATTTCTCCTAATTTGCCAAGAAAATGGATCGTTTACCATTAACAAACTTTTCAGTTCTATTGGTCTGAAGTCGTTCTATCTAATTGTTCAAGACTTTTCAACTATCTAATTTAGGGGCATAACCAATCTCAACTATTACGAAGTTCCCTTTTAACATCCTACACCGAAGACAAATCAAGGACATACGGCTGTACGACCGACTGAATCAACCGGCTGATAAATTCTGCACTCCAAAGGGAGGTTTATAGATCTGTTCAATCACACCATCGATCGTACTCAGATGGTGAAAAATCCTACTTGAATCCGGCCTCTATTGGGATTTGAACTCTGACCTCCCGACCCAATCACAACTATTTCACAGTTCCCATTTAACGGTTCATTTAGCTCTAATTGCCGCAGCTTTGACTACTGCAAACGACAAATCGTTACCATTCAATCGCATGCATTTTAGTTTGTGTTACGACATCTATTGTCAGTAATCAATAAACAAAATAAAAATTACACTTCAGTGACCCGAGTGTTGCTTTTTATTGCCATATTCCTCGACAGCAGCCATATTTGTTCGTTTTCCATTTATATTTTTCAAAGTTGTGTCTGACATTCGTCTGTGTTTGACCAATCTCGTGTGTGTATTTTAATTCTTTTTATTTCATTTTTCTATTGTAAATTAAAAGAAAATTAATTCTCAGGTATTTGTTCACAAAATTAAGTGGCCACATATATAAATATATACAATAAAGAAATCCAGCAAAGTTTTGTTGTTTATATATAATAGTGAGTGTATAAAAATCAAATATACTTTTGATAGAACGAAATATGCTTTTCTATGTCGAATATTGATGGAAATGACCGCAATTTAGCGGACCATCAAAATAATAATTTACAATCGTCTTCGTCGTTAAATGAAAGAGAGAGCATTCATAATAATACAACCATAACAAGATCATTACAAACACAATCAAATCATAATAATCAAAATAGTACAACATCACGGAAAAGAAATTTTCTTTCATCAATAAATCGACAAAATCAACAACAAACGTCGACAAGTGAAGAAGATACTACCAGCGTTGGAAATCATTTGCATCCACACCACAAAAATAATAAAAGAATTAAATCAATGGAAGTTGATATTGCTGTTGGTGATCAAACAACGGGATCAAATCGCAAAGATATGGAGAAGCGTGCTAATTTTTCAGCCCTTGGCAATACAACAAATTGTGCTTTAATAAATAAAATGCCTTCATCAAATCCAACAACAAAGCCAGGCGATATTAAAAAATTAGTTATAAAGAATTTTAAATGTACGTATTTGTTTTAATCCTATTTTATAATGCGAAAATCATAATACATAAATTGGTTCAAGGTTTGATAAAATAATTTTCACAAACAAAATTATGTATTGTGCAATGACAAAATGGAAATGCATGCCAAAAAGAGACACCAAATGAAAAACATAACCTCCAAAAAATTTTTATTTAATTTTTTATTTTATTTTAAATTCTATTATTAATTTATATTTCCTTGTTTTTTTTTAGCCAAACCAACGTTACCTGAAAATTATCAAGAGAAAACATGGGAAAAATTACAAAAAGCTGTTGTAGCTATACAGACATCCAAGTCTATCGCATATTCTCTCGAAGAATTGTATCAAGCTGTCGAGAATATGTGTAGCCATAAAATGGATTCTCAGCTTTATTCAAAATTAACGACTCTAACGGAACAACATGTTAAATCAAATATTAAACCATTTTTAGCCGAAAGTGTTGATAAATTGGTAGGTTACTCTATGGCACTTTCTATAATTTTTTTTTTTATAGTTTTTTGTGTTGAGGATAAAAAGTTTTATAAATAGTTTAGTTACGTTTGCAATGATATTGATTTAATCTGGGATATCGAGAATTGATAAATGGTTATAAAGTTACATTCATTTAGGTTAAATCTAGGCTATATTATTTGTCGTAATGACACTTGCTATTTTTATATTTTAAAGCGATAATTTGCCGTCATAACTTAGATGGTACCAAATGGTGCAGAGAGAGAGGGGAAGGTACCTCTTTTTTACCATCTGATTACGATCGGTGGTGTGAATGGAGACATCTATGACCCCCTGTTTGCAGAATTCATGGGCGAATCCATTTTCCATGGCAGTACCATATTCTGCGATGGATGGAGTTATGCAATGCAGATGCTTCTATGTAAATCTTGGCTTTCTCGATTTGGCTATGTAATGGCGTAAAGTAAGCCGTAAATAAGCGAACCGCGAAAGAGTTGAGAGAGCCTTAAGTCCGTAAATAGATTGAAAAGATAGAAAACAGAGAGTAAAATTATGGATCTAAAATTATATTGGGGATATGATCGATTCAATTCTTTCAGCTTCGAAACACAAATAGTCCAGATTTGCATTATTCACTGTTGCTTTAAAAATTCATGCCTTAAATTATACATTCAATATTAATTTGTGGTAAACCAGTCATTTTCTTAGAAAATATTGCAATTATCTTTGTTCGAAAGAAACAAGAATCCAATGTATATGTATGTAGACGAATGGAACAATCGAGATTCAAAGCCAGTACTTTTCGCTGTAAAGGGTTTAGGATCCTAAATTTTTGATTCATTTTACTTCCTTTACCTTAATTTTTAAAATTATCTATTTTTATCTATTTACGAACAACATTTCATTAGACTTTCACCACAACTCTTGGTTATCAATTGATTTTATTTGGCTTCCTACTAACTCGTTATCTTATTACTTATTACTAGTCCATTATTTTAAAATGATAAGATACTTATTTACAAATATATTTATTTTTTTTACTGCCTATGGCTTTTATTCCTGAATCTTTCCTACATATGCATCTAGCTAGATGTGATCAAATCTTAGAGGATAAAATAAATTCATTTAATAAGACTTAACCTATGTTAGTTCTTAATATTAATGTGCACTCGGTAAACTCTGAATTACAAAGCTAGATCGAAGTATTCGTGACTGCACTCTTTCCAGTTTTATTATGTCCAGTTTTACAGCTGATTTCAATATGTCCAGATGGGCTTAAGTATCATGTTGTAAAGCAAGACCTTACAGTCTAGACTTAACTTTGACTGTTTTCCAATTAACCAATAAAGTTTGACGCATTTTAATTTGATTTGTTGACGTTTAGCTTCAATGTGTTTTATTCGACGTGTGTCTTCTATCTAAATGGAGTCCAAAATATTTAACACTTCCGTGTTGTGCGAGAGTGATTTTATTTAGTCTGACAGGCGGACAGGTGAGCTTACGGAGTGGGAATGTGCGCAGGTTTACGCTCATTGACTTTAATTCTCCATTCTGTTAGCCATTTTTCAATTTTGTCTCTGTTCCTGTAGGATTTTTGTTTCTTTCGTAGGATTTTGATGGAGAGCTAGGATTGCAGTATCATCCGCGTATGTAAAGACTTTCACACAATTTGATGTTAGTAAGTCTGCTGTAAAGTACAAGTACAACACTAGCCCCAGTACACTGCCTTGAGATACTCCTGCATGAATATCATATAAATCTGTGGATGCGGAATTATATTACTCCAAAAAATTTCGATCGTATTTTCAATAATTTTACATAAACTTGTCGGAAAATGTGCTCTGATTTTATGTAGAAGTCCTCTATGCCATACCTTATCGATAGCTTGGACTATATCTAGAAACACTGCAGAGCAGTACTGTTTTGTTCAAGGAAGTTCCTGATTTTCGATACGACTATGTGAACTTGTTCCACGTTTCCTTGTTCTTCTCTAAATCCAAATTGTTATTCGTTCAGAATTGGCTTATGTTTTTGCAAGAGCATTTTTTCGAACACTTTTGAGAGAGTTGATAATAAGCTGATTGGGCAGTATGAGTTAACTTTTCTTTAATCTTTGTTTCATAATTGAAGTTTTCCAGATCCATAATAATAAATCCGTTGCTTCAGTAGCTGTAAGTACATTGAGATATTGAAGCTCTTTGTCATGTTCATTTAACAAAGCGATTTTCAGAGTTTTAATCGCTTTATTTAACCTTGATTTAAGAGTAGGCGACCTTTGGAGTTGCTTTTCTATTGCCTGCGTATTGAGCATTTTGTCATTAGTAGTTGCTGAATATTTGGAGAAAGATTTCGTTTCTTAAAATTAGCAGAATTAATCAGCGTAGCGTTAATCGGCGTAGCGATCTTAGCAGCTTGTTGTAGAATACTAGTTAGTTGTTGAACCGCTACATCAATTTCATATTTTTTTCTTTAAAGAAATATTTAACCAACATTGCCAGGTAGGCTTAAATAGAGACCAATTAGTATGTTGATTCGTCAGGAATATATATGGCGCTAGTCTAAGAACTTGCGTGTTAAGAGTTATTAATACCGGAAAGTGATCAGAAGACAAATCGTAGCACGTTTCCGCATTTATTAATGTTCTTTAGGTCTACCCTTTATTACACAAAAGTCTAGTAAATTGGGGATTTTTAGCCTTTCAGTTGATTAGTAGGTTGAGTGGCCAGTAGATATGTGGTCCATCTTTTTATTCTGTATACATTCCGACAGTTGTTTTGTTATCGTAGAATTTAATCTCGAACCCTATTGAATATTCTTGGCGTTGTAGTCACCTCTTGCTATGAACTTATCTCCTAGATGTTTGAAGTAATTCGCAAATTGTATGCTCTTATTGAGTGTCTCTGTGAGCAGTAATCCGCAGATACGGTGCATTTCCCTGACCACTCTTCTAGACAGATGCTAATTGCTTGGATATGTTCTTTCCCATATTTTTGGAGTGATCATGGTATAAATACCATGGTCGTCGCTTGTGTTTGCATTGAAAGAATTGGCTTTGACAGCTTCTGCATAAGATATTTTAGGATTTATTCTAGAAGATAATTCTCTTTCGCTGGTGTAAGCCTACCAATTTTTACCAATAGTAAATTATTAACTTTGATAATCCCGGAAATATCATTGCTACATTTATCCAATTCACAATTTATGCTACCTATTATGTTATGGGCCGCAAACATTTTATTAGTCTTCTCTGTTCCATCAATAGTGTAACAATCATGAAACAGACAAAACTGTGGTCAATTCTTGCGAAAGTGGGTTTTATTGTAGAACCGCCACCTGACTTAGCATTTAATAGTGTTAAGGAAGCTTTTTAAAACTTCGTTATTTTTTAACCAAATAACGTATGGTGGGCTTTCTCTATTTGCCGGCACGGGAAACATCATTAGTGAACCTAATCTGAACTTGACTAAATACAATCGGTTTTTGAAGAGTATTTTGATCGGTATCATTGCGAGCAGAACAGCGCATTTTCAAATTAGAATAAAATCATCGGTTTGCACCGTTGAGTACCAGCCCTTTTTCAGGTTTCCACCAAGTTTACTAATACCTTATAATGATAATCACGTCGACCTGTAGTTTGGTGTTGATCTTCTTTGCGGTGAGTCATTAATATTACAGCATATGTTGACCATTCTTAGGTTGGTGTTAAGGAGTATTCTCGAGCAAGATCTATAAATTTCTAATAATTACTATCCTTGGTTAAATGTATCGGTCTGTTTGCTGTAATGTTGCTGTGGGTGTAAGTTAATATATTTATCCGTAATCATTCATCAAATGTTCCACTCAATTGTTATGAGAGATGATTATCATGCGAAAGAACCGAGTTCGATTCTCACTAATACCAAACAATTTGACCCCTGTTGGAGTGCAGAATTTTATGGTCCAACTCATCTTCCTTGAGTTGGGCCATAAAAAAGAGCCTTGAGCCCCAAAATAGTTTGCAAAGAAAGAAACAGATGGTACAATAGTGACCAAGGGACACATTCTTATAATATTCTCTTATTGGTGTAGTCTTTTACTCTTTGTTATTGGTTTGAACAGAATACATTCTTTAGTTTCGAAGTAATTCATTTATTTGTGGAGATCAGTAATCGGTATTATCAGTTCCAATTATCTCTTGAAATCTTTAACTTGATTAATCCTCCTTTTGGTCTAACTACAACGCATACTTCCTCGTTAGACAGATAATAGTAGCTAAGTCTATATTGTTATAAATTCTAGTGTTATAATGAATGTATTTTGCCTTCCTATTAACAGAGAATTAATCGAAGAGAGGGTTCCAATTGCATGAGATTATTTTATGTAATAGGTTCAGTTTCCATGTCCGTTCACTTCATTGCTTCGATCAGTTGTTAAGACTTTCCAAATCAATTTCCATAAATTTAATTAAAATAATTTTTTTTTCTGATTCCAATTATTACAGGTTTATTTAAAAGCAATGAATGAATGCTGGCAATCACATTGTCAACAAATGATAATGATTCGTAGTATATTTTTATATTTGGATCGTACATATGTACTGCAACATCCATCCGTGCATTCAATTTGGTAATGAAACTATTTTTTTTTTATTTATTTACAAAATTGAATTAATGGCAGCCGTTTGACGATGTTTTTTCGTTTTGTTTCTTTTACACAGGGATATGGGATTAGATCTTTTCCGCGACCATATCGCAATGAATAGCTTGGTACAAACACGCACTGTTGAAGGACTTCTAATGTTAATTGAAAAAGAACGTTTGGGCGATACAGTCGACCGAACTCTATTAAAAAATCTACTGCGAATGTTATCCGATTTGCAAATATATCAGGATGCATTCGAGGAGAAATTTTTGAATGCAACAAAACAATTGTATCATGCCGAGGGTCAAAGAAAAATGCAAGAATTTGAAGTTTCTGAATATTTACATCATGTTGATAAGCGATTAGCGGAAGAAAATGAAAGACTTTTACATTATTTAGACTCGTGCACGAAACGTCAACTTATTTATACGGTTGAGAAACAATTAATAGCCGAACACTTATCAGGAATATTACAAAAAGGTTTGGACAGTTTACTTGAAGAGTATCGTTTACATGATTTAACACTAATGTATTCCCTATTTAATCGTGTGAAAAACGGTACGGCCGAATTATGTGCCAATTTTAATGCATACATTAAGAAAAAAGGTCGCACAATTGTTATCGATCCGGAAAAGGATAAGAGTATGGTACAAGATTTACTCGATTTTAAAGATAAAATGGATCAAATTGTGAGAAATTGTTTCGAGCACAATGAAAAATTTACCAATTCATTGCGCGAAGCTTTCGAATTTTTTGTCAATCAACGCGCCAATAAACCGGCTGAATTGATTGCAAAGTATGTCGATATGAAATTGAGAGCGGGTAATAAAGAAGCTACAGAAGAAGAATTGGAACAAATTCTAGATAAAATAATGGTACTATTTCGATTCATTCATGGCAAAGATGTGTTCGAGGCGTTTTATAAAAAAGATTTGGCTAAACGATTGTTGGTTGGAAAATCAGCATCGGTTGATGCCGAGAAGAGTATGCTTTCGAAGTTGAAACAGGAATGTGGTGGTGGATTCACTTCAAAGCTTGAGGGTATGTTCAAAGATATGGAACTGAGTAAGGACATTAACATCGCTTTTAAACAAGTAAGTAGTGTTAAACTCAACTTCTTTCTAGAATTTAATTAATTTACGACCGATTTTAAATTATTCCAGCACATGCAAAACAATGAAAGTAAAGAGTTATGCAGTATTGACTTAACCGTAAACATTTTAACAATGGGCTATTGGCCAACATATCCAGTTACTGAAGTGACAATGCCCGCTCAACTAGTAGAATTACAAAATATATTTAATAAATTTTATTTGGCAAAACATAGCGGTCGAAAATTACAATGGCAACCAACACTTGGTCACTGTGTCTTGAAGGCACGCTTTGATCAGGGGCTAAAAGACTTACAGGTTTCACTATTTCAATCGCTAGTGTTACTTCTATTTAATGAAAATGATACATTAGGATTCGATGAAATTAAGCAAGCATCTAATATAGAGGTAAGCTAATTTGCGTTTCGGATAACACGGTTATTATTTATTTGGTTTGTTCATAATGTATGTTTACGCACAGATTGGTGAATTAAAGCGAACACTTCAATCGTTAGCGTGTGGCCGAGCCCGTGTCATTTCTAAAATGCCTAGAGGACGTGAAATTGATGATGGCGACAAATTTCAATTTAATAATGAATTTACAAATAAATTATTTAGGATTAAAATTAATCAAATTCAAATGAAAGAAACGGTACGTATTTCGTTTTTTTCGAATATTTTCCTTTTTGTCATTATATTTGTCTCTATTTATTATCTTAACAGACTGAGGAACAAAAAGCAACAGAAGAACGTGTCTATCAGGATAGACAATATCAAATAGATGCAGCTATTGTACGCATCATGAAAATGAGAAAAACCCTTAGTCATAACCTTTTAATTAGTGAATTATATAAACAATTAACATTTCCGGTTAAAGTGAGTATATTTTATAAATAAAATAATTAAATTAATATTTTAAATGTCGTTTCGTTTACAGCCCGCTGATTTGAAGAAGCGTATAGAATCGTTAATCGATCGTGATTACATGGAACGTGATAAAGATAATCAGAATAAATATAATTATGTCGCTTAAATGAGTGGGCGAGAGACAGGAAAACAATCCAACATACAATGAAATTTTATATATATAAATATTAACTTATTTATAATAAGTTAAATTTATTATTTAAAACAATTAAATAAACAAAAAAAAATAAATTTGAAACAAACAAAAAAAAAATTACAAAAAACCTCTAGTATCCTCTCACACCGGAAATGAACACATAAATTCAAGACTAGCAAGTCCTGACCATCAGTTTTAACCATGTTTTTGTTTTGTTTAAACAATTTTCTTGTCTTGTAGTTTTGTCTTGATACTTTATTATCCAAAATATATTATGATTAAGGTTCGTGTGATTTAGTTTTCTTTTTATATGTATATATAATAAAGAAATTGGTTTTTCGAGATTAAAGTATATAAAATATAGTAAACAAAATTATAAAACAAACAACTGCAAACAGAAAAACTGAAACAAAAACAAAGTTAAACACGTAAAACATTTATATAACAAAACAAAAATAAACTTTTAATTTATAAAAACAGACGAGTGTTTTTGTTGTAAGGAAAACGATGGTAGACTTGAGTGGATAAAATGATCGGACTGATTCTGAACGAAAGAAACGGAGGAAGGAAAATATTCGTTGCTCACCGACCAAAGGGCACATTTTATAAGTCTTACCCATTGCATAATATTATATTTGATATGTGATCACCACATCAGATTTTTCGACACAGTAGGTCTACTGACCTCCTGGTAGCTATAAATCCAGTGGTTTGATTCTTTGTAGTTTTCTTATAGAAGTGGTAGTCACCAAATAGCGTATGTCCAGATGCTGGTGTAGGTATTTGGTTGCCTGCTGGTTAGCTTCATCCACGGCCAGCTCGATCTTTAGATCTCGATGAAGATTATCGGTTCCACCTACCAATAGACAAGATTTTGTTTTGAACTGTTTGTATAATTTTGATATTTGGCTTCTTGTCACAACACCAGAATTGGCTACCATATGTTCATATAGGTTTCAGAATTTGTTTGTTGTGGATCGCTAGTTCAGATTGTCTTCCTAAGAGCCAATACATTTTTCTAAATTATATGTTTAGGTCAACTCGTTTCTTTTTTATGTGCTCCTTCCATCTAACCTTTGCATCTAAGGTTATGCTATGACGAGATATTTAGCAGTGTTTGCATACGGTACTGATATTGTGTTTATCATAATTGGTATATGATTAACTTTTAGATATGTAAAGTTCACTTGGATTGATTTTCCGTCATTTAATTTAATTCGCCATTTATTTGCCAATTACATATCAGTTCTTTGCTGTTGCAGGTATTGCCGTGTCATCGGCAAAAGTCGCCATTGTTGCTTCTGTAATTGATATATCTCTAGTATATAGAAGATAAAGGATTGGTCTAAGAACACTCTTGTGGTACTCCTGCTGTTGTTCTTTTAAATTGGGAGTGTTATTTTCATATCTTACAGGAAGTGCCTCTCTGATATGAATGATTTTATAATTTAAAAAAAATTTATTCGGAAGATCTCGGTGAAGATTGAATTCTAGCACCTAGGTCAAATGCTTGCGTTACACCAAAAAATATAATTGAGCATATTTGAATGCTTTCTATCAATAATCTTTTAAGAAGAACCTTTTTGAATAGTTTCGATAATGTTGGTAGCAGGGAAATTGGCCTATAATAAGCTTTATCAATCGGAGGTTTATTCGGCTTAAGTATCATAGTTACTACCGCAACTTTCCATTGTCTCGGTACATATTGTAGACTGTAAGAACTATCGTTAATTATATGCACTAGTTTCCTCAACGCTTTCTCCTGTAACGCTTTTATTATCTGACCCGTTATAAGATCATATCCTGGAGCCTTCTTATTACAGGTTTACTTTTTATTTCATCCTGGTTATTTATCTAAGCAATGTTTTTCTCTTCCGTTTGTTTCGATAAGGTTGGAATGTGTCTTCGAGATGATTTGCAAACAATTTTGTTAAGCATTTCGAGCCCAATTTTCAAAACTAAGTAGGAGTACAAAACTAATATTATTGAAATACAATGAACAGTCACGCCACAATAGTCTCACAACCAACAAAGCCTCACAACATACAGGGTATCCGCCGGGAAGGTATACTACTTTTTTGTCTATAATTTTTTATTAAATGAAAGAGAATGGATCTTATATTGATAAATGTTTTATGTAATGTCGGCAATTGCGTATGGAATACAATATCAGATAAATGTCCGTCTCTGTTAGCCTCACAAATGCGAGCCCTTTTGAACACATTTTTCATTATATTCTCACACATTTCACGCGGTATTTCATTAATTTCATCACGAATATTTTGTTTGAGTTGCTCAAGCGTTTCTGGTTTGTTTGCATAAGCCTTGCTTTTCAGATATCCCCACAAAAAGAAGTCTGGAGCAGTCAAATCAGGCGACCGTGGAGTCCAATCAACATCACCATTTTTTAAATAACTTGTTGTGGAAAGAGGTCTCGCAGTAATTCCATTGTATTCCTGGCTGCATGCGATGTGGCACTGTCTTGTTAATACCACATGTTAATCAAGCCCAAATCATGCAGTTGTGGCGTTAACAAGTTTTCAACAGTATCACGATATCGCTTCCCATTCACAGTTACCGTTACGCCGTTTTCATTTTCAAAGAAGTAAGGTCCAATGATTCCGCCTGACCAAATTGCACACCAGACTGTCACTTTTAATGGATGTAAAGGTGACTGATGAATAATTTAAAGGTTATCCATTGCCCAGAACCGATAGTGATAAAAAAATAGGTAAAGTCTACTACATTCCACCAATAAAAATAATTTTTCTCTGTTTCGTATTCTTTTGTTTGCATTTGTCTTCTTCATTTTACTGAAGATTTAGGTACTATTAATTGATTCCATACGAACATAGTATACGCTTCTAGTCTCATTTAGGTAATAGTAATGGGTCTTAGTAGTACCACGAAAAACATGATAGGTATTGAAAAAATAAGAATCAACTTAAGTAGCCTTAATTGATCATGAAGTCAGAACGTAAATCCCATAGCAAATAGACCTATTACTATAAAAACAGAGTTTACTGGAGGAAGTCTTTTTCTCTTCTTCATATATAGCACCCACAACATCAATACAAATTATTACGGTGCAGGTAGTTAAACAAGAATCAGCTCTAGACATAATCATAGCCAGGAAACGATTAGACACTAAATCTTTTATAAAACTAGGTAATGCACTAATGATACATCTCCAAACATCCCTCGTAGGTAAATCTGGGGTTCTGACAAAAATAATCATACTATTCATTAGTTGATCGTTAAATTTGAGAGTTTATAGTTACCCTTCACACAGCATTCAAATCCAGTAGTTAAAATATACAGGTTTAAGGGAGTAATAAAGAAGGACTAAGTATCAATTAGTAGTCTTGATGGGAAAGATATTACAGTACCTTGGCACAAGTAAACTATATTTGTGTTCTTATCATTCCAAAGAACAACTGTTCTGTACGTGTGTACGGAGGCTCGATCTCGTTTCGCGTCCTGATCAGGAACAAGATTAATAACTGTTTAGAATATTTTGATTACGGATGCTTTAAACATATTCATGTGCTTCTTTGATATAACTTTCTCTGGTTGAACTTGTTAATATAGGACGATTTGGATAGCGCCCCTGGAGCACAAACATGGAGCACACTTTAACTTCATAGGTAAGGAAGATAACCCATTTACAATCGGAGAAACAAGGTAGGTAGAGATTATTGAAGCCAAGCGAAAGGCTGATGCAGAGAAATTTAAAACATTTTATGCATATAATGTTCATTTGGCCTATTCTACGACAAATAGACGGTTTAGTAGAATACAGGCGATGTTAATATAATTGTTAAATTCTTGACGGAAAAATATTCATTAGATCCCGGTAAACCACAAGCCAGTTATTCGTCGTATTATTTGGAATAAGATTTTAACATTCGTGGTCGAACTAAGTCAGATAATAACATAACCAAGTTAGTCATAAGGATATATAGTTAGCAGGCCATCAACCGACTTACGAATGACTTTCGTCATTGTTAGAAGTCCCTTACAAAACAATAAATTTGTCGACATGATTTCAACGCTAACATTTGTTTTATTTGCGACTTAATTGACTAACTTGAGCCCAACTAATAAGTATACTAAGAACTAACATAAAAAGATAACTAACGACAGGCTTCGAAGACAATTACGGAACAGAGGATGAAAGGACTTTTGCAATTCCAACCGAAAAGTCTAACATATGATAGTATGAAATATAAAAAATACATATATATATATATATGTATATATATATATATATATATATATATATATATATATATATATATATATATATATATATATATATATATATATATATATATATATATATATATATATATATATAGAGAGAGAGAAATCAAATTTATTTAATGCACATAGTACACAAAACCTCACACTTCTTATAATAAAAAACCAACAAACTCACGGTTAATAATTATATTTATACAAAATAATATTTAATATTCCATAAAAATAAACAAAATTAAATAAAATATAAATAAAATTGAAAAAAATACCTTAGCTCTTTGGTAATTTTTTTATACTACAAAATATTCATAATCAATAACTAAATAATAAATTATATTATTAACTAAATTAAATATTATATACACAAAATATTATATTCATATTATATACACAAAATATTATATTCATCATATATATATGTATATATATATATATATATATATATATATATATATATATATATATATATATATATATATTTATATATTTATATATATATATATATATATATGTATATATATATATATATATATATATATGTATATATATATATATATATATATATATATATATATATATATATATATATATATATATATATATATATATATATTTATTTATATATATATATATATATATATATATATATATATATATATATATATATATATATATACATATATATATATATATATATATATATATATATATATATATATATATATATATATATATATATATATATATATACATATATATATATATATATGTACATAAAAATATATATATATATTTTTTTTTTCTTAATTATTATTTCAAATTTATTAATTTTATTTAACAGCCATGTGTCCTATTTTTTTTATTTTGCCTTTTAAAAAAGTCTTGCGTTGCTTGACAAATATTGTCTTTATTATAAAAGTTTTGACGATCTTTTGTATTAACATTGCAAATTTCGGTGATAAAATCTAAGATTTTGGGATACTTTTTTAAAAAAAATTTATCTGTAACTAAAACATTATTTTAAGTATTATGTTAAAGAAATATTATTTGTATTTAGTACTCACCATCTTCATTGTCTTCAGCTTTTTTTATTCCATCCCATCTTATTTTTTGAGAATCTATTTACCTCTTTCTTGGCATCACCCTTTCATTTTAAATTTAACTCATTAATTTTCTTGATTTTAAAATTTATATTACTTATTTTTTTTTATTTTTATTATCATTTATTAAATAATCCATTTTTCCTAGTATGATATATTATAAAATTAATAATCCTTATTATAAAATTAATAACCGTTATGATATTAATATAAATTACTTACCTTTTATTGAAGCACTAGCACGATGAACTGATAACTAAGAACTGTCACAATAGAAACACGAAAGTATAACAATAAAACAGAAAATAAAGTCACAATTGTTTACTAAAATCTGACTCTCACGTCTTACATTAGGTTTTAAAATAAATTCAGCCATATTATTGACTTCAATGTCAAATATGTGTATTTAAATTGTTGATCCAATACGTTTCAGATAGACTTTAGTCAATGCTATGAAGCTTACTTCTTCATTTGAGATATAGTTGAGCACAAAGTTAAAATATCGTAAAATTCCACGTCTTTCTTTATAATTGTCTTTAATAATATTCAAATTATACTATATCATTTATTGTTCAAAATACAAACTTATCAGGCAAATTATTGTAATTGACTTTAAAGTCAGTCTAACAACTGATAACTAGGTCTGAGTTCTGTTATTCAGTCTTTAACACTTATTATATAATAAACTCACGGGTCAAAGCTTTGTAATTGACTTTATTGTCTATCAAATAATCGGCTTGTTAATGAAGATTTTTGAAGAGTCATTTAAAGTACAGTATTGAAACTGACTTTACAGTCGGAATATCTAAATATGACTTTCGTTTCAGTTATATTCTTTACATTTATAACCAAAATATAAACTTGACGTTTGTGTTTGTTATTAATAGACAGCAAACAGACTTAGGAGCCATATTCATAATAACAACATGAATGTCAGTCTTATGATTAACAAATTCAATATTTTAGACTTCATGGTTTACCGGGGATCTCTTTGCATTTTCTATGGGTGGAAATATTTTTTCAAATTATCTCACTTCTTGATTTTTAAAAGATTAATTTTTATCAGACGATGTTTTTCTTGAATATGTTAGAAGAACGGTGATGACAATTAAAGTGTATTGGGTTTTAACTTCTAAACTAAATGAATGTGAAGTTGAAAAAAATTGGCCTTCAGAAAAACATTGCCTGTGAGCATCGCCATATACAATCTCTTGTTTCCATGTATTAGCACTATAACTAAATTTCCTTGTGCGGTAAACATAAATCTTATCTTCATTATCTATGAAATTTGTCAACATTCTCTTTTGACGGGAGAGTATATAATGGTGCACCTTTGTACGAGTAACGAGCTTTGTATTTTTATCATTGGAAACAAGAACTATGACACTCAATGCAAATTCCTGATATCGGGTATGGAATCAAATTGGTTCGTATGGTGTCGGGCATGTTTCACTTTCCAACCAGAAGCAAATCGTCCAGCATAATCTCATAAGTCATCGATGCAAATGTAAAGCGTGAGCTTCAGTAGTACTGAACTGATTAATAACTGTTTACATGGTGGTAATTCGTCGATTATATCGTGGTTAAACCAGGATTACCACAAGTTTATTCTCAATTTTTCACAGTATACTAACAAAAATGGTGACAAAGCTTTCAGTAAATTATCTTGCACCGAAACTCAGGGAACCTTCGGAGGTGATTTTGCCACATAAGGCAAAACTCGCAACGAAATAACATCTCATAACCATCTATCTATTAAAATGAGTTAAACTAACAATTGTTAATAATGCCAAAGCACCAAGTGGGATATGATCAAGTTCATAAGAAAACAGATATTATACAAAAGTTCTCAAACAAAATCAGATCTGTTCAGCAATATACTTGTTGTGTTAATTACTTTTAATATCGTTTGGCCAAATATTCATTGGTCAAACTTGGTCAAGTCGAAATTGGACGTTGCAGGCCAGGAAAGAATGTCATAAGCTCAGGAATAAAACCGAAAGTACTGACTTTAAGGGAAAGGAACTCTCGACCGGACGTATAGAAGTCAGCTGTGGGGTTGTGGTAACATACTCCCATAGTTAAATAAAAACTCTTTTTAAACTTTTTTATTAATTTTTTGATTTCAGATTTATTTTATATTTTTAAGCTTTTAAATATTTGTATTTTATAGTTTTTAATTTTTTTACGATTTTATTATTTTAAAATTTCGACTTTTTTATTTAATTCAAATTTCAATCTATACATATAGCATCTAACAATTATAGTTATAACATTTTTTTTACTGTATTTTGTTAACACCGCGCGTTATAAATTTTCTTTTGATTTTTTGTGTGTAAATATTTGTGTTTTTATTTGTTATAAAAAATAAATATATTTTTTAAATTTGTAAAATTTAATCACAAAAAATAATTAAATTAATTCATGATTTTTAAGCAATTGATTCATTGTAGGATTTTTAAAGTTTTAAGGGCATTTCTGTTTTATTCGACTTTTTGGATGCCTAAGGTGCAGAACGTGTATACGACCTATTAAGAAGACTTGCATCCATTTGTTTACCAGTTTAAAGTCAAACTAATTCATAATGGAGTTCATAGTACATTTTCCATATACAGCACAATAGACTGAAGCTATATACTAGATGAAGCTAGTCTACATAAATTGGTTTTATATGATCATATTTTTCCCGAATACGTTTACAATGGAAAATAGTTGAAAGTTAAATGGATTCTGCAAAAAAAATTTTAGAGTTTTTCGTCTTGATAATAGATTGTAGAGACAAAAGCAAAGATACGGTTATATGATAAGCGGTATTAAATCTCTGCAAATTCTCCATTTGATCTTATTAAAATAAAATTGATGTTTACAGACATGTCAACTTGGAATTTAAGTTCTTAAATAAAACTCCAAACGTTTAAATTAAATCAGACACGTTAAGCAATGTTGCCAGACAGGTTTTGCCAGACATGATTTTTATTTATCTAATTTGAAGTTGAACATTTGTAGAACTTCGGTTCTTTTCATAGAATATAAGGAATAAATAGTATTTAGTATTTATTCCTTATATTCTATGTTTAGATAACACTCCAAGGCATTTCGAGATAAAACTTTGTCTATTTCAAGGATCTCGGAATTTCCTGATACATTCAAAATGGCGATGCACAACTTATTCAGTCGTCATTCTTTGCGTTCGGTCATGTCTCCCAATGTTAATGTTTAATGGCTCTAATGTTGTTCGAACGTCGTTAATTCCTTGATATTTCATCCTTGTAATATTGTCAATATCGAGACTATTAAATATTGATAATTGCTTTCAATAACGGTTAAAATTTTGATTTCAAACGAACATATTTTTTCCAATTCTCGTTTGAAATGCTTTTTTTATATTTTTCTCTAAACAGACTTTTTATATTGTCTACAGCCACAGATATTGCCTATTTTCGTTTTAATTCCTCCCAAATTCGATCACATTTTAATCCGGACATTTAGAACGACATTCAAAACTTGAGATCACGACCCGCTCTATAAACCGCCATACAAACGTATATTATGAGGTCAGAACTTTAGCTTTGCACTATTACATAAACGTTCACGACCAGCGATAGGGATGATCTGCTCCTTGAAAATACACGTAGGTTTTAATTTAACCTTGTGGAACAGCTAAAGAATTTTCGTTGGTTCATAAAATTTATTTAAACAGCGAAAATAACTTCGTCATGTTTATTTTGAGTTTGCTTGAATATAATCTTGTTCAGGTGTTGAAGAGCTTTTTAAAATTTTAAAATATTTCGTACAGTTGAGCCAAATAATTGCTTTATAAAGTTATAGTTTATTTTATTGGCATGAATCCAAGTTTGGTTAGTCTTATTGTTGATCTTATATCTGAAGATTGTTCTAATAAATTTTCATTTTCAAATATTTCCTTTGAGGACTTACAGTTTAGTATTAGGAAAGTTAAGTCGGAATCTTCTTGACAAAGTCAGTTTAAAATTAGTGAAAGGATTTTTTCTATTGTTCAAAATAATTATTACATATTTTTAATTTTATCTTAACACCTCTTCCTTTTCCGAGAGCAATGGAATCCAGTAAATAATTCCAATTCCAAAAATTATAAATCCTTTTATCTCAGTTTAGGCCTGTTAGCACTTAAAGTTTCATTTCCAAAGCCTTTGAGATAGTAGTAAAAAGCAAAAATTCAGTCTCATATATTTAATTAATAATAAGTTACTCAATAACTTTCAATCTGGATTTAGAAATTTCCATGGTACGAATACTATAATATTCGGCCTAGTATTCAAAATAGGGAATCGACTTCTTTCACTTTGTTACATTTTTCAAAGGCCTTTGATTCTTTAAATCAAAACTTTCTTTAAAATTTCCCTTTCGGCTGCTTTATTAGTTATCAATTATTTATTGGATCGTTAAGACAGTTTTTTTTCTCTGTGTCTATCTTTTTAATTTGTATTTAGGGCTCAAAGCTCTAACGACTCTTCGCGGTTCTCTTATTTACATCGTACTTTACGCCATTACAAAGCCAAATCGAGGACGTATGGTTATAGGTCCGATTTACATATAACCATCTGCACATTGCATAGCAGCATGATAGTACTGACATGGAAGATGGAATGACCAATAAATTCTGCATCCCCTTTCTGAAAAGGGGGTCATACCGAATGAGCGCTCTAATTTAAACTAATAACAGTTCATTCCATTGTTTACAAGCGTATAGAAGCATTTTAGTGGGAAATATTCAGAAAAAAGTTGTTCGCAATGGAATACACCACAGCCATAGATTGTTAACCAGTTTTAACATCTGCATGTGAATAAAATGTTAGTGTATCGCACCATAAATTGTTAAAATGATACTGGCAGCATTGCAAAACTCCATGGCGGTGGTGGACTGAAACACACTGCAACATTTCCGGATATCATTCGGAAGTTGAAGGCCAAATTGGCTAGGAAACCACACCGTAGCGGCCAAAATATGGCGTGTGGGGTGAACATTTCGTTCGAACAGATGCAGCATATATTGAAAGATCATCTTGGACTTAAGCTTTTGCCATTTCATAAACCGCATGGTCTCACCGATGCTCAAAACAAAGTGAGTGTGGAAAGAGCAAAGAAGTTGTAACGATTGCACGAAAGTGCGGATTTACCTAATTTGGTTATCTCGAATTACGCCAATCTACGATTATAGCAGATCGAATTATGCTCTATGATTGCTGCCTGCCCCAACAATTCTTCTAGATCTTTAAATTCCTCCTTTTTTGTAAAAGGTATTTCTCTATAAAATTCTGTCAGTAGTAGGAGTTTGACATCTACCAATCAAAATTACTTGAATGGCGTGCTATAATGACAGCATAGAGTAAACTTAGTTTTAATTTTTAATATTTTCTGCTCCATGCTGCTCATCCCATTATAAAAAGGCTTGCACACAAAATGAGATGTTGATTTTTTCTGTAAACAATTTAAGAAATTATAAATTTAACACGTTGCTTCCATATGTGCTTTTTCTTCTTTATACAAATTATAAGCATTAAATAAATAATTAAATAAATAAGTAAAAATGAAAATATTTAATCATTAACATGAAAATTAAATAAATTCCGAATACTTTTGCGCATGACTGTATATGCATATGCTGTAATACTTACTAATTAATAAAAAATAATCTCAAACTAAAACAAATTATAATAAATATTTAAATAAATAATCAAAGGACTTGAAAATATTTTTATTTGATTATGAAATGGAAGCAATCAACATGAGAAAGAGGCCAACAAAAACGTGGATATAAGAATCAAAACGATTTATAAATCACGAATTAATTTAATTATATATTTTATGTATCCAGCTTAGCGAGTGAAATTTATCCATCTGTGCTTGTAATTATTTAAAATAAATATTTTTAATTATCAATAACAATCATATTCAAGTATTATTTATCAATTTCAACAGAATTTATTTTATTGGATTTGCATAATTTTTATATATTGTTTAATTTTTTTTTGTTTTGTTTAAAATACAATTATTTATTTTGATTTTTTGTAAATATTATTTTTATGTTCACTCTATTTCAATTTTTCATATTGTGTATATAATTATATAAATATGGCAGCTTAAATTTTCTTTTAATTATTAATTATTACATTTTCTTAATTTTCCATACAATATATTATATAAATTCTTTTGTTTTTAATATTTCATTGGTTTGTTTGTTAAATAAAATAGACAATCAATATATTTATTTATTTATAATTTTTTCTAACAAAAATATTTTATATAATATGTTGATGTTTAATTAGTTTTATAATATTTTTAAAATAATAACCAAAATATCATCACATTATATTTATCTTAAATAATTTAATTATGAAGTTATAAATATATAATATTACATATATATATATATATATATATATATATATATATATATATATATATATATATATATATATATATATATATATATATATATATATATATATATAAGGTGTCCCAAAAACAACTAACACGAATGGTACTGTTGGATTCCTTAATCAAAGCGAAAACGGCTTTACTTTAACCACTTTACTCCGACTGTGAAGCTGTCCTAGCAGCATAGTTCAGACTCAAAGCTTTCAGAAAAGCTAACTATGTGTGATATTTGCAAAATTATTTTATCTAAAAACGAATTGCGATCTCTTACGAAACAGTTTCGGTCCCGTTTATTTCGTTACAAGCTTTAAGTATTTGATTAATCAAGGTTTCTTTATTTGGGATAGCAGAAGTATAAACTTTAGTTTTTATATGGCCCCTAAGGAAAAAATCTAATGGATTTAGATCCTCTGCGTCCAATCCACTGACTTGCAAACAAATTATTTAAATGTGATTGAACGTTTCTTGCTAAATGTGGTAGAGCACCATCATACAAAGCACATAGATCTTATCACTATCCAAAATATCTTGGACTGGTTGGTAATGATAAGAATAGAGGTTTTCCTTTTAAATTTGCCTGTGAACTAGATTTGGCAATTCCGGTTTTGCCGCAGTTTTCTTAACTCTAGTCGTTGGATTGTTATGAATTTCGCGCAAGACTCTTTCGGTATTATTGTGTGATGTTACTGTACGTCCTGGCACATCCTTCCATGATCCATGATTAGTTAAAAACAGCTGTTCTCCCGCAAATTCCGATCTGCATTAACTAACATGTTAACTGATTGTATACCTACATAATTGTGTCTTATAAATAAAATTCAACATTTTTGCAAATATCACACATAGTTAGCTCTGAAAGCTAAGAGCCTGAACTATTTTCAAGGTAAAATGTTTACCGTCGAAGACTAATTTTTAAAAGATAAATGGTAAAGAAACAAAAGAAAATTGTATCACCTTTATAAAGATATAAGCCTTGCGAAAAACAAATGGTTATTTCTCGAGATATTGATTTAATTTTAATATAAGGTGCTACGTTGGAAGGCGCTTCTTCGAAGTGGTAAAAGTAAGTCGTCTTCGCTTTGATTAAGGAATCCAACCGTTCCATTCGTGTCAGTAGGGGCACACTATATATATATATATATATATATATATATATATATATATATATATATATATATATATATATATATATATATACATATATAAATTTGATTAATACTTTTTGTTGCTTTTATTTTTCATGATTTTGAAACTTCTAATATTTGTTAAGAGCACGAGACCTATTTAGCAAATAAATTAGAATAATCTGGAGCACAGTTTTAATATTAGCATGGTAATAGTTGTGTCATAATTGTAAAGAGGCCATACTGGGCAAGCTAAACTTTCAAGGCAACGTCGTAAAAGCTACACTTGGGTAAATACAAATCTCAATTTTCCATAAAAGTTAAAAAAAAATCCAATAATTCAAAGTCTATTCCAATGCAGATGGCATTCAGTGGTACAAATACAAGAGCATTTGAATTGGACAGAACAAGAATGGAGAAGACTCATGTGCTCTGACGAGTGCGAGATGTGTTTATATGGCACCGAAGGATGCAGAAGAATATACAGAAGACAAGGATAGCGATATGCACAATGTTACATTGAAGACCGTGTCTCAAATGGCGGTGGAAGGTGCATGTTCTGGAGAGGCACATCACTAGAGGGGATGATAGATTTTGTATTCATCACCCGAGCCAAAATTGGCTGTCGATCAAGAGGTATAACTTCTCAACGATTCATTGAGGAAGTACTTCAGGAGTACGTCGTATATTTTGCCGGGTTGCGAGGTATACCAGTTTTATGGCACGTATTACATCAAGAACGATATCCCTGGATAGGTATTGAAATAGATTTTGATTCTGCATTAAAAAACTTAAATAAATATTTTTTTGATATTTTTGAACTGATATTTTTGAATTTTTGAACACAACTCTTTTATTCGAAATCTTCAGAGAAGTTCAAACGGCTAGTTATCTACCAACGCGCCATTCTGGTGACGGCCACTTACAGTAAATGATATGACGATGCATATCGTCAAGCAATGTTGGTCCGTTTATTTTGTTACTAAACTGTTCAATGTCGCTATTTGAATCTTCTTAATGACGTGGCTGGAGAAAAAATTGGAGAACATTTTATGCTGACACAGGATAATGTTCCTTTCCATAAATCAAAAATGATGTATGGGAGTGCATAAAAAGAATAATTCCGTGTGATGTTAGAAGGACTGAAGAAGCAACTTGGAACGCCATAAATGCGTGGGGAACACCATGCCGATCATTTTAATCGATTTTATATGTCCGAACGCCTCGCAGAAGTTCTAAAGTCAAAAGGTGGTGGTAGTACGTCTTATTAATTTATTGCTTGATCGAATTACAATAAATAACTTTTATTAAGCATTTTTTATTAGCTCAAATAGTGTTCGACGTTACCTTGAAAATTAAAGTTTACATTAATTACTATTGTAATTGCTTTCAATCTACCAAAATTTTTAGCATATTGCTTTGATGAAACAGAGACGGATTACAACAGCAATTGTGCGCTTAAATCTAAAAATATTAAGTCTTAACCGAAAGTAAATTTATTTGGATCTGATTTTTAGTGATGATCAAGTCCAAGCAATTATATGATGTTCATTTAAATTTTTTAAAGCAGAAAGGATCGGATTTACAGTTCAGTTCGCGTTGTTTTTACAGATAACGAGTTCATAGTACGAAGCTGACATTCCACGTTGAGTCGCTAGTAATTTTGTTAATACTATTGCATAATTGAAAATCAGTGATCATTTTTGCCCGTTTCTGGGCAAAATTGTCATACTTTGAATGATGAAATGCACGATTCGGTTTGGTTTGGAGGCCGGTGGAAACATAGTTCCAAATTGTTACAAAACTAATAGTAGCTCATCCATCAAGAGTTATACCTTTACTATCTGAAAACTCACGCCCGTATAATCTCAGTGATATTTGATTTCACAAAACAGCGTCTGCCTCCCGATCGTGTGATACCTAGGGGTTACTTTCGTTAATGTTATGTGAAGTTTAAAGTCTATACATATGGTAGCTAATGGTTAGTTTCCAGATGTAATGCTTCTACAAGTGGTAGAGTTTTCTTCATTTTATACAATATTCATGACTAGTTAGGTTACCTAAAAATGGGGCGAATGTGATCTAAATCCATATTAGAGACCACAATGAAGTGAAAAAACACCTGGACATACTTTAACCAGTAATGTCCCACTCGTAAGTAATTAGGCTAGTTTAGACGACAGAGACCCAACATAGATGAAGTGGTCGCTATGTTATCTTCAAATCTATTTGTTTCATTAAAGAATGCAGTAGATTGTAAGATATGGGTTTTGAATCAATAATGTAGATTATTAATGTATTGTTTTGATTAAGCTTGTACAATGTGATATTGTTTGACTCGTCTGAATATAATTAATGCAGTTCAAAACGTAATACATAAATAAAAGTGAGTTTATTTAATCAAAACATTTGTGTGGTTTGGATCATCTACAGTTTTGGAGTTTGGAATTTATTTGTTCTAACTATGTTTGTTTTAAAGACTGCTTGCTTGATACTGTGATTCTGATTAATTTATTTGTTGGCTTCGTTTTGAAGTTACCGGTCCGTTTAAATGGCTAGGTAGTTTCATATTTATCTGTGCTCCAAATATTTGCATCCTCTATTGGATTATTTTTAAATAGATAATATATTATTTATATATAGTAGATTAAGAAGAGGAATAAATTAGAAAAATATAATTAAAAATTAAATCAAACAAATTTCTATTTATATTTAATAAATGTTTTGTTTATGTTGATTGTTTTTTAAAATTTATTTTTTGTTGTTTCTTTATATATATATATATTTTACACACTTACACACATTCATATAATAATATATAATATATTTATAATATTTAAATTAATATAAATTAAAAGATAATAAAATAATAAAATTATATATAAAAAATATTTATAATTTTGTTTTTTCAATTTATTTATATTTGTTTATTTATATATTTATATATGTATATTCTATTTAATTATGAGATAATTTAGTTATGTTTTATAATTTATTTTTAATCTGGTAACATATGTACAAAACTAACCGGAAACATGCCACGTCGTTTCGAATCACCTTCAATCATACCTTCCATCCAATTTTCATCATCGGTTTTATCATTCAATACAATTAGGATTTCACCCTCTTTGAATTCGAGCTCATCATCATTGTCTGCATTACAATCGTATAGGGCGCGACATCGTCGATAGGTTGTCTGGAAATAGAGCAGCAATAAAATTTTACAAGAGTTCTGAAACTATAAATGTTAGGATAAACTGTATTTGACATCGGACGAAAACCACTAATATCTGAATCGAATTTTAGTTATATAAGGTATACAACTTTGTCAGTTTGTGAGCTAAATTCTCGTTATTTGTGTCAAAGTTAGGAAGGCTTGTCGATGACCGGAAGCGAATGATTACGGTTGACAAATGGGCTAGTTACAATAACCACAAGCGTTAAAATCATAAGGATATCTCGGTCACATTTCGTCATCGTCGGCGAACTCAGTGTAGAGTATTATGACCTGTTAAACCGTGTAAATGAGTCGCAATACAGATAAAGACATGATTAGTAACGTTGTAGCATGATAATGCTCTATGTTTTGCTAGTGCTCAAAATATACATGGAAACGTTGAAATGAAATGGGATTTTCTTCTTCATCCGCCATATTCTTCAAACACTGTCTGGCTGACAAAACCTTTACGAAGAAGTAAAAATTTGGTTTGATTCAAAAGATGACCGGTTTTTGCAAAGTGGGATAAAACGCTGAAAGATGGGAGATAAAAAGTACCCAACGGGGAACAATGCTTTAAATCATAAATGTATAACGAGCTATGTTGTCAAAATAACATAAAGAACGAAATTATTTTCTAACACAACTATTATCCAACTCATAAAGGCATGTGTCTTATATTTTATTACTATATGTAGCCGTCAATACATTCAAACTTATTGCTCTATCAACAAGGAGATGCATTTGTGGCCGGACAACAACTGCTATTGGACAATTAATGTCACTAAAAATTCCACATATCCCCTTCCGAATCGTTAAGTTCATAATTATCGCACATTCAATTTCATTTTCTTAAGGAGGTACCTTAAAGCAATTTGACTCGTCAGAAATCCAGTGAGTAGCTATTTTCACACTATCAGGTTATAGTCCAAAACAAGACTGCACTAGGCCAATGCGAGCCTAGTCATTAGCATCTTAATTTTACTTAGTTTAAGAATGTCTCGGTCCCAACATAATAGTTACAGTTGCTTTATCGAGTTTAGACAAACAAAAAAAATTTAGATCCTTTTTCTCTTTCGCAAATCAAATGCATGATGTAGGCTTTTTGTAGACAAATTATAGTTCAAAAACTTACCAACGGAAATCTAGTTACTCAAACTCACCGAGTTTGAAAGATTTAGAGTGGTCCTGGAGCACTTTGTCGGCAAAATATCTAGAGCAGCTCGATTTAAAAAAAAAGCTACCGCTCAAATTCGGTAATACCATGATCACCAAGAAATTTATCTTCGTTAACCCTAGCTGGTGTACTAAATAGTTTTTCTAATTGTGTATTTAGTACACTCACCGTATAAGTTTGCCTATATCCCCATATTCCTTATCTAGTCGACTGCACGTTCTATCGCTTTAAATCGATACCCATTCGTATCTTATCAATTTCATGGCGTGTTTTACTGATTTTTGAGCACAATGGATTGTTAATCTCATATAATCTGTAAGCACATAGAACTACAACACCCAGATTATACAATAATTATTTTTGTGTACCCAATTGTTTCGAAATTTGATATGAAAACTAAAGTTATAGCAAACGTATAACATTTTCTTTATATATCGCATCCTAAAACTCACTTATTGCGATCTAGCTGTCAGATTTTTTCTAATACTAGTCAACGGGTTTCTGTTCATCTAATTCTGTTCATCATCTAATTTGTTGGATCGTTGGGCTTACGCCTGCGTAAAAAAAATGAGTAAAAACAAATTGTAATGTCAACAAAATCAATAAAACAAACAAAACCGGATACCGACAAAAAAAAATAATGAACCCGGGCATGAGATTGAAGATCGGCACGTGGAACGTGCAGTCACTTAGAAAAACTGGAGCGTGTGACGGTCTTATCACATGTATAAAAGAGTATCGGCTAGAACTAGAAGCTCTCGAAAAAACTCGATGGAGACCACGTGTCACAAGGCTTACGTTCTGCAACTGTCTTTTCCACCTTATTCAATTGGTATGGCGAAATCAACTAAGGCCTGAAGAATAGAAAGTGGCCGTGTTGTGATTATTATTCAAGAAATGCGAGAATTTTCACGGAATAGCTCTCGTTTGAACAGCATACAAGTTACTGTCGTACATTGTTTAGGGATGAATTACTCCTCTGGCGAAGGAAATTATCGGCGACCACCAAACCAAGGAGGATTCCGTCCAAATCGGTCAGTCATTGATCAAGTTTTTTACTACGGATAATTCTTTCCAAGAACTATGAAACATCTCACTATGTATACCAGGTGTGGTAAGCCTATGACTCGATCAATCGACAGAGGCTATGGTATGCGCTTGAATATTTAGAAATATTGTATATTGAATATTTCTGGAATATTTCTTTCGTAAAAGTGAAACACCTCAGGACAACATCTTATTCCGTCAATCCAATGAAATTTTTGCATAGACAAATGATATCTGTGTGATTGGATTAAGCAACGGAGTGAAAGAAATACTTGATCCACTACGTGCTTAGCTTCCGTTGTTCTTAGACTCAACGAGTCCAAAACCAAATATCTGGACTGGTTTTTGAGATCAAGACGCAAATGATTTCAGAAGTGGTAACCACACTTTTAAAGTGATGAAGAGATTCCAGTATCTTGATTCTCATAACTCACGATAATAGTGAGCGAAAGGATATCAAGGTTCGCCTTGTCGCTGGCAATCGGGTTTTGTATCCTAAAATATCTTGCAAATACGGATAAGCTGAAATTGTACAGAGTGTTTATCAGACCTGTTGTCATGCATGGATGTGAGGATTGAACCTTGACGAATGAGCACGAAATATGGCTTCTAACATTCGAGAGAAGAATCATGCATGTGATATATGGCCCTAAACGCGACATCGATAACACATATCGACTTAATGACACCTAGCACGCTGGCACGGTCACGTTTTGCGTGCTGACCCAAACCAAATGATTCAGCTGTCTTCCGGTTGGCGTAGAAGTCACTATCGGTGATCTGGCAACTTCTTATTGTTTACAACAGTATGATCCACGATCGAAACTGATGGAGTCAGATTGTTGACACGGTACAATAAAATATCTTTTCTATCCTAGAAGAGTATTTCTTCATATTTTGTGAACTTATACGCAAGCAATTTTTTTTTTTTTTTTTTTAACGGTTTTTACAGGCCATTATTGGCCCGTACCGTGTCAACAATTTGACTCCATCGGTTTCGATCACGAGCCAGCTCTTCAAACCGTTGTAGGCAGTTTGAAGATGCCAGATCGCTCTCTACGCCGTGGAGCCATCGTCGCCGACAGCGACCTCTTCGCCTACCGAAAGGCGGTTCTCCCTTAAAGGTTCGCTGTATCATTCGGTTCGGATCAGCACGCAGAACGTGTCCGAGCCAGCGTACTCGCTGTCCTTTAATTTCATGCACGATATCAGATATTTGCATTAAATTCCTGATCTCGTGATTGAAAAGAACTCGGTAAGTGCCATCCACGTCGCGTTTTGGACCATATATCACACGCATGATTCTTCTCTCGAATTTTAGAAGCCATCTTTCGTACTCATCCGTCAAGGTCCAACTCTCACATCCATACATGACAACAGGTCTGATCAACACTCTGTACAGTTTCAGCTTATCCGTATTTGCAAGATATTTTGATTTCAGCAGTGGACGTAGAGGATACAAAGCCCGATTGCCAGCGGCAAGGCGGACCTTGATATCCTCTCCCACACTATTATCGTGAGTGATGAGAGATCCAAGATACTTGAATCTCATCACTCCTTCAAACGTGTGGTTACCACTACTGAAATCAATTGCGTCTTGGTCTCTAAAACCCGAGATTAGATATTTGGTTTTTAACTCGTTGATTTTGAGACCAACAGAAGCTGAACACTGTTCCAGTGGATCAAGTATCTCTTTCACTCCGTTGCCATTTAATCCAATCACACAGATATCATCTGCATAAGCAAGAAGTTGATTGGATTGTCGGAATAAGATGTTGTCCTGAGGTGTTTCACTTTTACGAAGGATGTATTCCAACATGAGATTAAAAAGCATCGGGGACAGCGCATCTCCTTGTCGAATACCGGAATTGATTGCAAAAGTTCTCGATAGCCTGTTCTCAACCTTGACACAGCATTGTGACTGCGTTACTGTCATTTTACACAGATGTACATATTTTTTCGGTATTCCTAAATATTCAAGCGCATACCATAATCTCTCTCGATTGATCGAGTCATAGGCTTGCTTGAAATCTAGGAATACCTGGTGTACATCGCGAGATGTTTCGTAGTACTTGGAAAGAATCATCCGTAGCGAAAAAACTTGATCAGTGACTGACCGATTTGGACGGAATCCTCCTTGGTAGTCACCGACAATTTCCTCCGCTAGAGGAGTAATTCTTCCCAAGATAATGTATGACAGTAACTTATATGCTGTGCAAAGGAGAGCTATACCGCGATAATTCTCGCACTTCAAGCGATCTTGAAAATTGGGCATAACGCGGCCACTTTCCATTATTCGGGCATAACTTCATTTCGCCATACCAATCGAATAAGGTCGAAAAGACAGTTCCACAAAGTTAGCCCTCCGAATATCAAGAGCTCTGAATTAATGCAATCAACTCCTGGTGAACGATTTTTCTTTAATTTCTGCATGGCCATTGTGAATTCCTCATAGGATGGATCCTCAATGAACATCTCCGCGGTCTGTATTTGAGGGTATTCAAACACAGCTTGTGCTACATGTGGAACATTAAGTAAATCAGAGAAATGTTCACGCCATGTATCAAGTACCGCATCGACGTTAACATAGAGGTTTCCATCCTGGTCCCGAATGGCAGTTGACCGAGATCTTAAGGTATGGTGCAATTCGGTGATTCCTTTAAAGAAACCACGAGAATTGTGCTCATTGCTGAGTTGTTGTACTCTTAAGACCTTAGCCTTCTACCATTCTCGCTTCTTCAGTCTACAAATGCGTTTAGCTGTCCTCCTAGCGAGAACTGCTTTGTTTTTCCTTGCGATTGTAAACCGAGTCTGCGCTTCATTATAGGCTATATTTCGTTGCTCAACAGCAAGACGACACTCCTCATCAAACCAATCATTTTTGGGCGTAGTTTTCACTATACCGAGAGTGTGCTGGGCAGCATCGACAACCGAGGTTTTCAATACTTTCCAGACACTGTTCACATCATCAGATTGGTAATTGGATTGTATAATGCTATTGCTGACAAGATCTTGATATTTTCGTTGCGTTTCTTTATTTATCAGACCTTCACAGGAGAATCGCGTTTTATATTCTCCTGTCCTCCCTGACTTGTACGAAAATTTCCATCGTAGCTTTGCAGCAACCATACGCAAGCAATTACAATTATTAAACTCGAGGAGAACTGATTTGTTGTTGACCTACCTATAATCATTGTGATGGAAAAGCATTTTTTCTTAATGCTTTGGAACCATGAGAAATATTTTTACCTGGTTAAGGGACATTATCGTGATGAGAGGCGCACTCATTAAATAAATGACTTATTATATCGTGACACTACAAGAATGACTTATGAGCCGTGATCAAATATCACAAATTTCCCGAAACATATTGTCTTATTTTAAAAAAATCAACTATACTTACATAATGGTTGTACGCCGTTGAATTTTTCTTATAAACTTCACCAGTTGTCTGTTGTTCCCTTATACTACTGTTGTTCGACTGAATATTTGAATCGATCGAATTATCCAAATTGCTCGACGAGTCCAATGAATAATCCAAATCAACAAAATCATCAAAATTCGCTGTATTCGTTGGGGATATATTCAGCAACTGCAATCGAGAAAACACACAAAAATATTAATTTTATTATAAAAGTTGTCCGACTTAGACAAAAAATAAAAACACAAGCATTGTTAAGACAAAAAAAAACGAAATGAAAGCGACCTCATCTCACGGGTTAATGTACAATTTCTCTAAAAATCTAATCACTAAAAACAATGAAATCAAACAATCTCAATTCCGCAATAAATACCGCTAGATCGACATCAACGGGTATCAATTTAAGATTTACTGCTTTCATTAGTTTACGCTGTTGAGACATTTAATTACAAAATTATAGATAAATAATAAACGAAACTAAAAATCGAGTGTCAAATCGATTGCCGATTACCTTTCTGGGTGGCGCAATTGGACCCTCTTCCATTGAGCAAATACTTTCGTTCGATTGGCCGTTTTCCATTCCACGTTCTAGAAATAAATAAATAAAAATGTGATTATTCTATATAGCTGGCACGATAGTGGGTGGGCACGGTAAGCGCACATCAAGATTTCTGATGTTTCTCAATATGCTTGAAGCTACATTTTAGTAAAAGTTCGTCTTATTATCAACACCAACAAAAATATTTATTTAAAATAAAATAATTTATTCAATCAAAAAAAAAAAATCATTTTTTTCTTAAATTAATGATTTGAAACTGCTTAACTTGAAGAATTATCTTTCTATGCAACTCATTGTGCCGTATTACGTCACTTCGCCGGATCACCCCTTGATCTAGATGGTTTGAGAAGAGAACAAAAATTGAGCAGTTAACAATTCATTATTTAGTTACATAAAAGCGGTATGTAAATGAACCCTAGCGAGCAGGAAGTCACCACCACAAGACGTTAGTAAACATATTCACAGATAGGTCTCGACATTGTATTCGAGAATATTAAAAGTTAAGAAAACAAAGAACTAAAGATATAAATTAAATACTTTAGATCTATTTACAGTCCTTGGGTGGGAATAGAAAGCAGGCGAATACCACCACAAGAAAGTCCCTCCTCGCGTTCAAATGCAGAACGAGACAAGAGATATAGGAAACACAAAATACTTCTAAAACATTAGAAATCATGATATACTGATATGATTGTATCGTAAGAAGCATAAAATTGTTTTTGTGAATTGCCCCATATATACTTACCAGCATGGCCGTTATTCGAGCTACCCGGTGGTCCCGGTGGTGGTAATCTCGGCCGTGGAAAATTTTTATCAACTGGCTTCAATGTTGGTATTTCACCAGTCGGTGGCAGCACCAATTTGGCACCGGCCAAATGTAAATTACGGCCGAGCGAATCACCACTCGGCGATCGTTTATGCGTTTGAAATGTTGTCAGCTGAACACCTGAACTATCGATCGAATCGAATCGATGCTTATCGTATTTATTTTGTAGGGTCGACGTTATTATTGGCTCGAACCGTTCGTACATTTTATTATCGTAGTGAAACGTTGAGTTCGCCTTATTTCCATCGGAATTTCGTGAATGCGGTAATGTGCTGTACATTTCACTCGACACCTTGTTAATCATCTCGATCGAATCAAGATTTTGTGAATGTCGCGGTGCATGCGGCAAAGTACTGTAGATCGTTTGTAATGCTGTTGTTGGTGGTGGAGCAGGTGCGGTTCGTTTTTTAAGTGAACCAACATTTACGACTGGCGATACTTTACGCGATTGATTATTAGATGGTGTTTGTTGATTGATGGCCAACTGCCGATTAGATGATGAACTTGAGCTGGGACTCGAACCACCGGTAAATTGTGGTATAATCATTTGTTGCTGCTTTGGACTAGTACCCGATTGTGGGAATGTTGTGCCTGACGATGGAAATCCGCCGTATTGTCGGTTCGATAGTGTTGGATTACAACTAGAACTAGGACTAGAACCACTTTGTATTGAATCACATGTTGACGATCGTGAACGAAGTGCGACTGGTGAGTCACCACCCGCGTAGCTTGGTGGACGGGATCGTGCTTTCTGTTAAATAAAAATAATTATATTAAGAAACATTACAATCGCGAAATTTACTCACTCTTTCATCGATTACGGTATCATCGTCTGAAAAATCGGTGGACCCATCATCGTGCGGTAAATTCCAATCCATATTAATGTGGTCGAATGCACTCTTTTCACGTCGCATTGCACATTCGATCAGTTCTCTACACGAATTATGGCCCATCTCTTTGGCGAGGTCGAGAGCGGTTTTATTTTGGTTATTTTTTAGCTCGTAATCCGCACCCGTTCTCAACAACAGTTTCATACATTCGCGCCGATCATGCCACGCACACAAATGCAAAGGTGTATTTTTACCTGACATATCGTCGATGGTTGTGGTTTTATTTAACCCATGTGCTGGCATATTCTGTATCAAAAAATCAACTATATGTAGTGATGATCCGAGCTCGCGTTGTATCGCAACGTGAAGTGCCGTCTCACCACAATCCGACGATGGTAGTACACAAGTTAAATCTGCACCTTCCGCCCACACCTGAAGCAACTGGCTTAAATCTGCGTTCAAAACCGCCTGTTCCAAATCACAACGTAGATCACGATCATCAGCACAAGTACGCATTACATAACGCTTAGCAATATATTTGGCACGAATAAAATCATAACGCTCCTCCATTGTACTATCGGGACCAATCTTCATTTTTCCTAGGGTCGCCTCCATCACCTCGTTTAACTGATTATTACCCATTGCGCGGGCAACCAACAACTGAGCTGTCGTTATATTATCCAATGTTAAACTTTGTATACGCGAATGGTGAACGCCTAGATCACGATGCACGCCCGAACACTGTATACAAACTAAACAACCAAAATTTAAACTTATCCAGGTTACATCATTTTTTGAACCACAATCACAACACGAATCATTCCCGGGTAAATTTTGAACATATCGTATCACAGTCTTTTGTAATTCCATTAAACTAGGATTCATTTGAGGATTGGCATGTTGAAATGCCTTCGAAAGGGCTTTCTCTTTGCAATTAACGAGCACCGACATCCATGCTTTTTGATCGGTTTCATCTTCGGCTTGAAAATGGTACGGCCGATTGTAGCTAATAAGATCGAAGCCACGTTTATCGTCTGGTACCGGTTTTATTTGACACGTGAGTAGATTGACTCGAGTCGGTGGTTTGCTTTCGTCCGCATGGCATATATCGAGAAATCCATCGGCTGTTACGCGACAACGTCGTTTTTGCCAAACACGACGCACTTTGCCTTCGCTCTTTTTGAGCAGGTGACCGGATCGTGTTACACCATGATTCTTATCACCTTGCAACTGATGTAGTGAGTAGCCCGTACCCTTATCGGTCGTTATATTTTCGACTCGCTCAAAATCGGGCGTACTCCTTAACAATGTTCGCAACTCTTGCAATTTTCGACGTTCTTCATCCTGTTTCTGTTTGATATTTTGCAATTTAATCGAGAGGTCATCGATATACGTGCCAAAGTGTTCGATTGTCTTGAGACCATCTTTAAAGTAACTGTGCAAAATAAAATGAAAATAATATAAATTAGTATTCTAAATGGGCAGCAATATATTATTTAGTATGATGGCCACGTACTTATTTTGTGCATGATAGTATTCGACTAAATGTTGCAGTAACTCTATCCCTTTTTTTGTTTTTATTTCACTAAACTTAAGTAAATACTGGAAGCAAAGAAATCAGCGATGACTATATATCTAATCTGTGTCTAAGTTCAAAAACTATACTTACTTCACACATTTGCAACTGAAACACCCTTCGCTCCTTCTCCATTTCATCGGCTATTTCGGCTGGCGTTACTTCGGTTCGGGTCATACCAACCTCTTTGGCTTGTGCTTTTTTTTCTTTTTCTATTTTTAAAAATTTCGATTCATAATCTTTCGCCGCCTTATCAAACGGCCTTTTCATTTCACCTTTGAGGCCACGCAACTCTGACTTAAGGATTGAATCCACCGGGAACATAACAATATTACTAATATTTTGCATTAATGTTTTCATTAGTGCACTTAATTCTTTGGTAACTACGGAAAATTTTAAAAATGCTGCCCCAATATCGGGCTCCTCTTTTGATAGGGCAACACTGCCTAAACGTTCTAATGCTTTTACGAGACACATTTCATTGTCGACGTGTGCTGAAATAAAAATGAAAATAAACTTTATTAAAAAATTTGATCAACAAACAGTTCAACGATATTTATGGTCAAACTAAATATATGCACGACATGTCCGAAATGACGCAAGCATATCAATTATAAATGCATTATTAATGCACGATTTAAATTTATGTATACAAGGCTTATCTCATTAAGTAAACAACACAGTAGTAAATGAAATTTCTTTGAAACAAAAAAAAAACCGCGATAAAAACGGGGCAATAAAATCTACGATAAAACGATATCTCCAAGCAAGTACGGAGAACTGCCCAACCTATATTATTCACAATACTATCTTAATGATCTCCAAGATATAGAATAAGCTCACACTTACTTACGATTAAAGGTTCGCACATCGTAAAAAGTTCAACAAACGATCACTTCGATGTGAACTGCAAGTAACAGACTATTCATAACAAAGTTATAAGATTCGGTTTATTTTGAGGGTTCAGAAAGCGAGGACCAATCTCTACTTACCGATCAATAATGATGGAGGCAGCTTATGACAATCAAAAATTACACAAGACCATCCTTCTAGAAATATGGCCAAAACAGAGGAATAATTCTCGATCCAAAATTGATCACGCATTTGAAGCGATTCCAATAATGATAATTCTTGTTATAGGGATAGAGTTAACACGCAAGTCATTACTTCTATCTATCATTTTATAATTCACATGATAGTGACAAAAATGAAAGTATACAATACAAAACTCCATTGGAACATAAAGCTGCAGGGCGGTCCCACACACATACACGAGTGTATGCAAATAATTCGAAACAACTTCAGTTTATAATATCAATCGAGATTAACAACGCACTTGGTTCTAAATAATGGAAGTACTCAAAGTAAGTAGGAACGAGAGTGAAAACGATATTACTAACATTTATCCGGTAGTCCTGATGAATGAGGATGCTGGCTGTTGCAAAAAATACCATCTGTTTAAAAATAATTTGTGTTGCATGTTTGTTTATTTCCGCTACAATTGGATTCAAACCCAATATATGGACAGATCGGGGTGGAGAATTAGCCTAATCGTAGAATTGGATATTATTAGAAAATTACTCCTATTATAAGTTTGAAAATTGTGTGAAAGTTTCTGGTGTTGCAACAGTTAGTACTTATGGGTGTTGGAGGTTGACTAACTATTAAAATTTTACAAATTATTCAATTAATGTTTTGAGTATTAAAATACCTCTTAAGACAACATACGATGTTGATGCAGTAATAATAAACCGGCGGTCATACTACAACAAAACTCTGGTCTTTTTAAGACGAACAGACCTTTTCCGAATATTCAGTAGCTCTTAATGAACAAACAACACGAAACCAATGACAATACACAGGTTAAACGAGCTATACTAAGAGAATGTGACAAAGAGGTTAAACATTACTCAAATGACACAGAAGTACTCGTAAGCTGAACCTACATATAATATTAGTTCTTTTTGATTCACTTCCTTGACAGAAGCCTCACAAAATGTGATGAAAACGCTCGTCTCTCAATGAGATGAGAGTGCATATCAACATTCAGATAGTCTGGGTCACCGGCCACTCGGACGTCATGGGAAACTGCAGAGCGGAAGAACTAGCGAGGCATGGTACAACTCTCCAACTGATACCGGAAAGGGCAAAGCTTGGAAGGCCCATTAGGCCCGTTGCACATTTCAGCTAAGCTAAGCTAAGCGATGTGAGCTATGTTCGTAGCTCTTAGTTGTAAATAAAGAGTTTTATATGGAACGTTGCACACTTGAGCTAAACTATGCGAGCTACGTTTTTCTGTTTTGAGCGATGCTAACTAACTTAGCTCGAGTTGTCTTTGCATTGCAAATGTCAGCTATATCGCTCACACATACATTGATTTTATTTTTTTTCCTATACAAAATATTTTTATATACAATATTTTGACAGATAACTCGTAGCATTTTATTTACACATGAATGTATGTGTGAGCGATGTTATAGCTGAAGTGTACAGCGGTATGAACTAGGCGAGCTAAACTAAGCTAACGAGAACTATTTTTCTCGCTTAGCTTAGCTGAAATGTGCAACGGGCCTTAAGGTACTCAAAATGTGCTTAGAAAGTAGGCAGTAGCCTCAGCGAACGATAGGCGGACGAACACCCTCTCATGTAGAGTGACAAGGCAAGTCTGGCCAAAGCTGGAGTGGAAACGCTCAAAGACACTAATCTCCCTACGAAGACGTGAACTAAAACCAACCGTGGGGATACTCACAGGACACTGCCTACTTGGAGAACAAGAGAGGAGGCTAGGTCTAGAAGTTAATGACGTTAAGAGACGGTAGTCCACCTCCTATTCTCATGTCCGGATTTGGCACACAAAAGATCTTTGGTTTTCGCGACCAGGACGCAATTGATTTCAGTAATGGCGACCACACGTTTGAAGGTTTTATGAGATTCAAGTATCTTGGATGTCTCATTACTAACGATAGGAGTGTGAAAGAGGTTATCAAGGTTCACCTTGCCGCTTTCAATCTGACTTTATATCCTCTACGTCTAGTTTTGTAATTAAAATATCTTGCAAACGCGGATAAGCTGAAATTGTACATAGTGTTAATCAGACTAGTTGTTATGTATGGATGTGACCTTGATAGATAAGTTCGAAAGATTGCTTCTAAATTTCTAGAGAGCGATGTGGTAACTTCTTATTGTTTACAACATTATAGAGAGCTGAGTCGTGATCGAAACCGATCGAGTTAGATTTTTGAAAACTCAAAAATTAGAACCCAAGAATCACTCCCGGATAATGCAGAACCATCTGAAACCGAGCCAATTAAATACAAGCAGCAATTGTAAAACCAATTATTTAAGTTGTAGATAGAAGATAACACTTGAGCATGATAAGCAGTAAACTACTTATATAAACCTGAGAAAAAGGGCTCAGTCTTATTCTTGAATCAAAAGTATTGTTCTGCGCAGCGCTTTACGATACAACTTATCCCTACGATAACGTAATAGTCTCGCAGGGATTTCTCAAGGTACTGTACACAGTATTATATTTGGTCAACAATTGGATAAATCCTTCGAACATCGAATCAGTAACTGAAACAATTAAACAACTATACAGCAAAACGTATACCAGGTAAAATTACCAAAACATGATCTAATCCGTGCTCGAACCAGTCAAAGTGGAAGTTTCCATTTACATTTGTCGTTTTGAAACTATATACTCACCTACAGTCTCTTGAAAGTTGGCGTCTTGCCTACATTTTTATGCTCCCTTGCAGTCCAACAAAACGACAATAAATTTATCAATCAGGCTTACGGCGAGACAACGCCATAATGATGGTTGGTAAATCGATTCAGTAAATAATGAGCTTTGAAACCCATATGCTATTCATTTCAGTTATCAGACCCATATACTCCGTTCCCACATATATATTGGGTAGCTTAGAACAATGAGGAGAGTCGAAGAGAAACATCTGAACCATTTCCAGATATTTGTTGTTGTGGGAGTTATGCATATCACACCCACTGCAACATTGGAGATAGTGGTGTATTTACTGCTGCACAATTTCTAGATCAAAATCAATAAGAGTGGCGCTGTAAAGTCACTCGTATGCAGGGTAGAGACAAACATACAAGCACTGATTGACAAAACAAATTTAGCAAAGGATTCAAATAACAGCCCACATGTCTTCAGACAAAATTGTGTTAAAGCTCTTCTCTGGTAAATATTTAGTGCAATTATTTCCAAAGGGCAATATAGCCCACAATGAAGCGCAGACTCGGTTTACAATTGCAAGGAAAAACAAGGCAGTTCTTGCTAGGAGGACAGCTAAACGCATTTGTAGACAGAAGAAGCGCGAATGGTGGAAGGCCAAGGTCTTAAGAGTACAACAACTCAGCAATGAGCACAATTCACGTGGTTTCTTTAAAGGAATCACCGAATTGCACCATACCTTAAGATCTCGGTCAACTGCCATTCGGGACCAGGATGGAAACCTCTGTGTTAACGTCGATGCGGTACTCGATACATGGCGTGAACATTTTTCTGATCTACTTAATGTTCCACATGATCACAAGCTGTATTTGAATACCCTCAAATACAGACCGCGGAGATGTTCATTGAGGATCCATCCTATGAGGAATTCACAATGGCCATGCAGAGATTAAAGAAAAATCGTTCACCAGGGGTTGATTGCATTAATTCAGAGCTCTTGATATTCGGAGAGCTAACTTTGTGGAACTGTCTTTTCGACCTTATTCGATTGGTATGGCGAAATGAAGTTATGCCTGACGAATGGAAAGTGGCCGCGTTATGCCCAATATTCAAAAAGGGTGATCGCATGAAATGCGAGAATTATCGCGGTATAGCTCTCCTTTGCACAGCATATAAGTTACTGTCTTACATAATCTTGGGAAGAATTACTCCTCTAGCGGAGGAAATTGTAGGTGACTACCAAGGAGGATTCCGTCCAAATCGGTCAGTCACTGATCAAGTTTTTTCGCTACGGATGATTCTTTCCAAGTACTACGAAACATCTCGCAATGTACACCAGGTATTCCTAGATTTCAAGCAAGCCTATGACTCGATCAATCGAGAGAGGCTATGGTATGCGCTTGAATATTTAGGAATACCACAAAAATATGTACATTTGTGTAAAATGACAGTAACGCAGTCACAATGCTGTGTCAAAGTTGAGAACAGGCTATCGAGAATTTTTGCAATTACTTCTGGTGTTCGACAAGGAGATGCGCTGTCCCCGATACTTTTTAATCTCATGTTGGAATACATCCTTCGTAAAAGTGAAACACCTCAGGACAATATCTTATCCCGACAATCCAATCAACTTCTTGCTTATGCAGATGATATCTGTGTGATTGGATTAAATGGCAACGGAGTGAAAGAGATACTTGATCCACTGGAACAGTGTTCAGCTTCCGTTGGTCTCAAAATCAATGAGTCCAAAACCAAATATCTAATCTCTGGTTTTAGAGACCAAGACGCAATTGATTTCAGTAGTGGAAACCACACGTTTGAAGGAGTAATGAGATTCAAGTATCTTGGATCTCTCATTACTCACGATAATAGTGTGGGAGAGGATATTAAGGTTCGCATTGCCGCTGGCAATCGGGCTTTGTATCCTCTAAGGCCACTGCTGAAATCAAAATATCTTGCAAATACGGATAAGCTGAAGCTGTACAGAGTGTTGATCAGACCCGTTGTCATGTATGGATGTGAGAGTTGGACCTTGACGGATGAGTACGAAAGATGGCTTCTAACATTCGAGAGAAGAATCATGCGTGTGATATATGGCCCAAAACGCGACGTTGATGGCACATACCGAGTTCTATTCAATCACGAGATCAGGAATTTAATGCAAATTCCTGATATCGTGCATGAAATCAAAGGACAGCGAATACGCTGGCTCGGTCACGTTCTGCGTGCTGATCCGAAACGAATGATACAGCGATCTTTAAAGGGAGAACCGCCTTTCGGTAGGCGAAGAGGTCGCTGTCGGCGACGATGGCTCCACGGCGTAGAGAGCGATCTGGCATCTTCCAACTGCTTACAACAGTATGAAGAGCTGGCTCGTGATCGAAACTGTTGGAGCCAGATTGTTGACCGGGCCAACAATGGCCTGTAAAAACCGAAAAAAAAAAAAAAAAAAAAAAAAAAATTTCCAAAGGGTATTTAAGTAAATAGGGCGAAGAAACGTATTGGCCGATAACTTGCCCGTGGCCTTGGTGATCTCATGTAGCTTATTCAAAAATCATCCATAGAATAATAAACCACTAAAGATCTGTTCTTTACAAACTATAATCTGTAGGGTCTCGCTGGCTATTCTCACTGGACATGGAAAGAAAATCGGAATTATTTAACGTGCGAGCAGTGTAAAGGAGGTGAAGCATAAACAGTTTAGGGCCTATGCTAATATTTTTCAATTAAAAGACTAACTAACGACGTTTAAGATACCAGATACCTTGGTCTTCGGAGAGCAGTTCGTTTGCGAATCATTGGCATGGTGATCCTAAACTTGCCGATTAGTTTAAAACGTATGTGATTTATTTTGGTATTGACCAACCAAATGATGGAGTGGTTAAAGCTGCGGCAGTTGGAGCAAAAGGAAACGTATTCGAATTAGAAGTAACATCTATAACCTTCAAAATTCATGGACCCAAACCATCTTCTCAGTACTATAGGCTGTACGAACTCAGTACGAACACTTAACCGAATTTGAAGATCCAGAAGTAAGCCCGACTTATTTTTTTTTTAAACTAAGCTTTAATTGGGTGCAGGGCGGACTTTAAGATAGTCCTAGCTCCTTGTAACTGGCACAGCTTCTGTACCCAACGCGCGGTCCTTCAAGAAAAGGTTTATAGCTGCCTTAAACTTGTGCATTTTATATTCCAACGGAAACTGAAACCCGGATAACGAATTCCACTTCCTGAATGTTCGATAAATGAATTCGCGCTTTGCATCTTCAGTTCGTGGTTTCGGCAGCTTCACCGTAAACCTATGCGCATTGACCGTTCCTCGTGTTACCCGTCCTGGCGTAACAAATGGTGTTTTTTTTCTCCGTTAATTCTGCAGAACATTTACTATTTATTAGTCTATAGAACGCGCAGAGTTCTGCAACATCTCTGCGGTGCTGTAAGATATCTAGATCTTTCGTAAGTCTGGAGTTTCGTATTATTCGGATGGAACGCCGCTGAACTCTATCCAACAACTGGAGAGCAGTGCTATATGCTCCACCCCAAACTTGACAGTAATATTCTATACAAGGTTTTATATATCTGGAGAACCTGAAGCGATTTAAAAAACCGTCTGCATCTATTGAGGAACCCGAGTACACGTGAAGTTGATTTGGCCAATGCGATAATGTGATACATGTAACGTCATTCTGACTTCCACTGTCATATAAGATGGGTTGTTCGTTTCGCCTCCATACATCTATGATTAAAATCAGTTTCAAAACAATTCATAGTTTCTTTGGCTAAACGCGCATCGTCTTCTACATCAAAACATAAACTCCAAAAAAAACGTTAAGTTTAAAGATCAAATTAATTGAAGCCAAGAGAAAGTTGTACAATAGTAGTTTATAATTTTAACTGGATATTAATTTGTAAAAACTGAAATAGTTATAATAATTTGTTGTAAGCTTGAACTTGAAACTACTTCAACATTACACACATGATAATGTATTAACTGGTTCTTTCGCTCGTGCACTACATTAATATGTGTGTGTGTACATATGTGTATCGAATAGTTTTGTAACGAACTATAAAAGTAGCTAAAATTAATGATGTGAATCAATAGACGAGGGGAGTAACAAAAGTTCGCTTAGTTGGCTTTTCTCAATCTCTTTTTTATTTTCTCTAGATAATCGCCATTAAGCCTATATAGATCCTTTTCTCAAAAAAGTTTTGAAAATCTTGCTTATCAATTTCAGCATTATTATCTCCGCGTTACAGTTAAAAACCTTTCCCCTAAAAATTTGTTTTAATTTTTGGAAATAACCAGAAATCACAAGGTGTTAGATCTGTGGACGTATTCCTTCGATGTCAGAGATCGCATTAGTTTATCGTTATTCGAGTAGAAAAAAGTACCACCCCAAATCCTATTTCTTCCGGCTTTCTAACAAATTTTTGAAAACTATCGTAGGCAGTCCTCGGTCTACCATTTTGCAATTTCCGTCTGACCCTTTTCCAAGGCAATAGCACCTACAATTTTGGCTGTTGAGTTTTCTTGCATAACTTTTATAGGTCGATTTGCTTCTGTTGGGCTCTATATCATGGACTGCTGTTTGGTTTCCGGATCGTACTTATAGAACCAAGATTCGGCTCCATTAACAACTGAGCATTTTCGAAATTATTCAGGACAATTAGCAAAATGGTCCTCTTTTTGGGCCTCATTTAATATTCTTGCATCCCAACCAACACATTTCTTCGTCTATCTTCGTGGCTGATAATTAATATTCGCGATATCGTGGATCTTCGTCAACTTTGGACTTCGCTTGAGCCATAGTAATGTCATCAGTGAAAGATTTTTGTCACCCTTCTCGGGACTTGTCCTCTACACAAAAATGTCCCGTCAGGAATCTTCGGTGCCGCACTTGATTTTTTTTTTATATTGTATATTATGCAATCTGTCTCGGGCTCAAGGCTCTCCCAACTCTTTCAAAGTTAGCCAATTTACGACCTAATTTACGCCTTAATAGCCAAATCGGGTACGTACGGCTACATGTCCGATTTATATAGAAATATCTGCACATTGCATAGCTCCATGTCAGCCTATAGTACTGGCATGGAAGATGGGTCGGCCCATGAGTTTTGCACTCCAACATCGGGTCATAGATGTGTTCATTAACACCACCGATCGTAATCAGATGGTGAAATATCCTTTTTGCATCCTACCCCTATCGGGATTCGAACCCGGTACCTCCCGCTCGAACTACCACAGCTTTAACCACTGCGCTATTTGATCAGTAAATTGTCTGAGAGACTGTGCAATCGTGCCATATGCAATTTGGCATTCATCGAAGTTTTTCAGTGGCTTCAGTTTACAACAGAAACGGAAGAGAATAGCGAATTTCTGTTTGCGTTCAAAATTACTGAACCAATTTAAAAAAAAATATTCAAAAGTCGCCTACTAACCAAACTTTTCTTATTCCCCTCGTATCGTATAGAGTAAATGGATTATGGATCTCTTCACCTCTAAATAGTGTTTTTGGTGTAATAGTTAATTGGCTTTGTAATGAAATTAATTCTAACAGTAGAATGCGCTGGTAATTATATTAAATTAAATCAAATTCGATAGTCATTATCATCATTATCGATGTGCACGGGAATGATTCACTTACGGACGGCGTATATTTTTTGTTTGGTTCGATTATTGATGATAACGCAATTCTTATATACTGGTTGTATAGTCGGAAATTGCTGTGTTATGAGATAATTTATTTATTTGCGATATGTACAAGAAACAAAGAAATCGAATGAAATTGTATATTGCATTCCAGTTTATCGGGTGGTGATATGAGTCAAGCGAGAAAAATGATACTTTCAATTTTATATATAAAGACAGTATTGGCTATACTTGAATAAAGTCATCATAATCTAGGCACTTGTTATAAATTTACATTCTTCGATTACGATCGGTGAGGTCGATTAGCATATCCCTGTAAGAGAAAGAACTCTTTGGCCCTTTTTTTATGTCAGTACTAGTTTGGAACAATCTATTTTCCATGTCAGTAGTAAGGGATGCGGTATAAGGTAGGAAATTAAATGGGGAACTCCGAAAGAGTTGAGAATGATTCAGCCACAAAACAAAGTGTAAAAGCGAGAAACAAACAAACGCAGGAAGATGATTCCAAGGTGTACTTTGAAGAAAATTAAGCGACTAGTGTGAAGTTATTCTTCAAACAAAATTCGAATGTAATTGACTAAACAAGATTATATCTGGATTATAACTATATGATAAAGTTTTGAATATGTTAGACGCCATTGCAAAGATATAAGTTGATTGAACCTTACTTAGTTCACTTTGGGACAGATGTGCTTGTCAAAATGTAGTATGTATTATATAAACTCACAGGCATCTATGTAAAATGTAAATTGCACGAATCGAACTTTTCAGTTTTGGCCTGGTTTCGATGTAGTTGAGCTTGATTATAGAACATTAATTGCCGCCTATGCCATTATCCATTAGCGCCAGTCGATGGTTTCCTCTGTTGCATATATAAGTTCAGCTTACAAAAGATTATAAAATAATCGGTAAGACAAACAGAATGGTTTTATTTTCAGCCTTTACAGTTAGAGGTTCTGGATTCATAGCTGCCTTTGTCAACCCAGCCAGCTATTTTTAAATGAAATAACAGGGAGAAATTTTTCGGATTTTTTATTATACGTTTACATAAAATAATGGGTTTTTCATTTTGAACCTGAAAACTTCAAACTTTAACTGTGAACGCAACCGCCCAGGTGGCAAAAGCTGCGGCAGTTGGTTCCATTTCTAGATGAAACCGTCATGTGCTTCAAGAAACATCACTCCATGCACAAAAATAACTGTATGGTGTGGTTTTCATGCTGGTGGTGTCATTGGACCGTTTTTTATCGTTGATGAAAATGACAGTCACGTTACAGTCAATATGGAGTTGGCTATATACGGAGACATGTTACAACATTATTTCTTTGGTCAATTGCATGAGGGTATACATTTATAATATGTGGTTTCAACAATCGACTAATTGAAATCGTAACTCCAATAACGTATATAGAAATGGTCCTAGCGATAGCTCGCCTAGATCGTGTGATTTAACACCTCATGACTTTTCTTATGGGGCTAAGTTAAACCATTGGTCTCTTTCAACAAGTCGGCATCGCTAGAGGAGCTTAGAGCCAATATTGAATAACAGATAGTGGCCGTTTCAGTCGAAATATGAACGATGTCGGATTCCATACATAACAAGTATTTTAGTTAGGTTCAATGATAAAACGCTCCTTACTGCCTTGATCAAGACACTACCGTACTGATTTTACTCCTGTTCGATAACTGGACACTCAAGAGACGATTTAGCAATATCTGAATCCTTACCTTTTAGACCTTGCTGTTTTATTTGATGGTGGTTAAGTGGTCAGTAACATATCATTTTGGTTGAAATTTGATTTGTATTTTTTGGTTAGACATTGCACTTATAGCTGGCCACCAGACGGTAACCCAAGGTGTAAAGCTAGGAAGCTCTTAGTTCATTTTAAGAATAATATACTCATGAACCACTATCATCTATTCTGTTAACTAATCTAGTATGTTATAAATCGGGGCACCGCCGTACTGAGTTTAGTTCTGTTTACTTTTGATCCAAGAGTATAAATTTTAAACACTGTTTTCAGTATCGAGCTCTAACTAGACGGTTTGAATAAAACCTGAATCTCTAAGAACTAACTCCAGAGCTCTAGCGTAATCTAAACGATATGAGATGAAAAAATGAATGAACTATACTACATCCACAACCTGAACAATAAAAATGGCACACGTGTCTTGTGAATAATGTTCTGGAGGATTCTATTTTTCTATATTTTAATCAAAATGTATTTGCAAGTCCAAATGGTGTATCATTGGTAACTAAGGTAAGTCGACAAGATAAATCAATGGCAAATTAGTGTGCGAAACGAAGATTAGTTCAGGCTACGGGTTAAGATACGTCATTAGGAAAAACCACATTAAGAAATTGTGTTGACAGTAAATGGATTTCAAATAAAAACGGCCCAATGTGCCACCATCCCATGTACCAGGATAAAATTCTGCTTCGTGAATGAAGGATTATGATTTTTGGTGAAAACCCGTCATTTCGTTTAAGTATTTAAAAACCACGACGATTTAAATGACCTGGTGGCCTCAATTTTTGAGTTTGTTTGTAATTTATTTGGAAGCAATTGAAAATCAACTTGCAAAATGCATCTAATATGATTCATGAACTGTTAAGTTTTTGTGAACGGTGCCCTAATGTTTTTGGTCCATTTCACTAACAGCTGTCAATGCATCCGGAGTACGAACAGAATGAATATTTTGATACGGTCTATCGACTGAACAAATTTCTTCAAAACGATCAATAATTGCATGCTCAGAAGGCCGTCTATATGTCGACCAAACGAAATTTGATTATTTCCATCATAATAATTTTGGACAAATTCATTGATTGAAAAAAAAAACCAACAAATGGTCCACTCTAATATGGGAGATGATATGTATGAGTAACTCGACAAAAATATCGTGTTTCCAACAACATAGAGTTCTAATTTAACATATCTATCATAGACAATAATCGTTAAGTAAATACATCGCCCGCATCTTTTAAACTTCTAATATCAAACTGTACAAGAATAGATCAAATGAACCGGAGCAGATATAGATAGTTTATACAACTTCGTTGACTGCACCTATTAAGAATTTAAATATGTATTCTTCAAGTATTTTTCACAACAATGAATGGAATAATAATCCTACGACGATTGAGAGAGCACATATAGACCCAAAAGACTAACCAAAAAAAAAAAATTAATAATCTTTCGAATATCAATACGAACACGAAGTAACAATAAATTTTAGTGGACGCACGTTTCACCTTTTAACAAAATGTAAACAACGACCGAAACGAAAAGAAATCATCAATCTCCATTGTTAATAACTTTATAGTTTTATGCGCTATATAGTTAAGTAAGTGTGGTATACAAAACGAAGTGATAGTTAATTTTGCCAAATTAACTTACGTTTGTTTCGTTTACGACAATTTAATTATTTTTGGTTAATTAACAATGCGATGATAATTTTAAGTGTGTCTCATTAATTCGCCTCCAGGAGGAATGAAAGCAGGAAGGATAATCTATCTCTTGAAACAGTTCGAAAACATATACATTAGAAAACGTTATAGCAGATTTTCTATAGCCTGGATTCCAAATATTGGCGCCAGTACTAATTAATATTCCAATGACAACTGCCAAACATACATATAATGTTGAAGCTATAGATTTCAAATGCCTTCAAAGTATATACCTGTTGAGTCGTTGAATGGATTTACTCCAAAGTTTGGTTTTGAAAGACTCAATATGCCGCAAGTCGCTACACATCTTGATTTATGGCTTAAAGGCCGTAAACAGCCCTAATCGGGTCTCAACTGAGATTTTACGAATCATTTATACGTATTAATACACATTGTAAGTGGTCAGCACAATACCACCTGGTTACTCTGATGGGCTGATTTCACTATGATCTTACTTTTACTATATAGTTCTTGGGGACGATCGGATGCAGTTGAACAATTATTCTTGCAACAAGCCATTTTGACAGTGGAAGCGGTTTAACTTTCCATAATGTTAGATTTTCCATATTATATTCAATCCTAAGGGTTTCCATTCAGAAATTACGGAAAATTTGCTAGAATTGGTGTTCGATTGTATTTTTTGTGTTATATTCGCTACAAACGTCTGATTTGGCTTTTCATTCCTCTCCTAATAAAAAGTGGTTTTCTAGAGGTTCATATCTTTAAGTTAACTACATGCTTTGATTTTTCCATTTCATAATGAACTCACGTCAGATTGCTCTGGTGTGAGTTAATTCATTGAGAAATATCAAATCAAACTAATGACAAAGCAAATGCCAGCTGTCAAATCGATTGTCAAAAAACACCCTGCAATAATGAGCCTCTAAAAAAACACCTTACACTGATGAACATGCTTGCAAAAAACTAATTTCTATATAATGTTTCTGTTCGTTAAACTTATCGTGCATTTGTCAATAGTCATCATCGTCAATCAGCGCGGTTAATTTGTACCTCGTATACTCTAAATGATAATACGCATCCAGAAAGACGTCGAATAGTACAAAATCAATCAATTTGACGTCATTCTCAGCAACTGGAAATGTGTTCATACCCTTTACGGAAGATTTTAACTAAGGATCTTGGGTTTCGTGCTTACAAAATTCAACTTATGAAGGAATTGAAACCTTCGGGCCACCTATTCGGCCAATGGGTTGAAGCAGATTTTTGGTTGGATGGGTACGATAATATTCAGCAACGAAGCTCATTTTTGGTTGAATGGGTTTGGTAATAAACAGAATTATTGAATTTGGAATGAAGAGCCTTTGCCGAAACACCATTACATTCAGTGAAAATCACTGTTTAGTGCGCTTTATGACCGGTAGAATAATTGATCAATATATGCAATAACGATGATGGGCTAAATGTTACGGTCAATTGTGAACGGTATATAGAGACATAATTTCTAACTTTTGTGTACCCCAATTGACTGCCATAAATCTTGCTGATATAAGAATCAACAGGACGGTGCCACATGCTACACAGCGCGGGATACAATTAATTTACTCAAATAACCTTTGATGAAAGACTAATTTTGGCCACCAAGATGGTGTGTGATGTAACACCATTAGATTATTTTCTTTGGGAACATGTCACTTACACTTGCATACACCGACAAACCATAGATGATTGAACATTTAGAACACGACATTCGGAGAGTTATTAGCGAGATATTCCAGCAAGTGCGTGATAATTGAACATCCAGATTGCACCAACTTTATAATGGCATTAAATTATACCACTAACATCTTTTATTATACAATTGAATCACTCCAGTAAAAGCTTCTATGGCCAATGACTCCAACTCCTTTTACTGTTTCATCGAATTCTATTGTCTTAAGCCTGATTGCTTAAAATTGTCTGGAAGATCTTTTACTATTGCCTTGTTGCTGATCTCTTTCCTAAAGGTAGGTTAGGTTTGGTTGAGTAGCTGATACCGCACACTTAGACCGGTGACAGTCCGTTGTGATACCATAGGATCTTACTTCCATATTACCCTTATGAAGACCAGTTTGAGATACTTGAGCATAGGAGTTGAACTACCATCTCTTCCTCCTCCTCGTCCATACAGCTTCTACAAAAGTCATTTGCTTCTAATCCTAGCCTCTTCACATATTCTCCAAGTAGGCAGTGTCCTGTAAGTGTCCCCAAGGTCGCTTTTAGTGCACAACGCCGTAGGGAGATCAGTGTCTTTGAGCGTTTTAAGTTCAGTTTTGGCCATACTTGCCTTGCTACAATACATGAGAGGGTGTTCGTCCACCTTTCATTCACTGAGGCTATAGCTTCCTAGTTTAGCACAGTCTTTATGTGCCTCCCCAACTTTGCCCTTTCCGGTAGCAGTTGGAGAGTTGTACCAAACCTCGCTAGTTCGTCCGCCCTGCAGTTCCACATGATGTTCGAGTGGCCGGGGACCCAGACTATCTGAATGTTGAAATGCTCACTCATTTCATTCAGAGACACTCTAAATGTAAAAAAAAACCGAGTCCAGTGCTTTGATTGCCGTCTGACTGTCCACATAAATTGCGATATCAGTCGAGGATACCACATTGCTTTAGTTGAAACCTACCAAAAAATGTAACGGACCACTTGGGTTAGTACCATAGAGTGTGATCACTTTTAAAATTCCAACTGATTATAATATAAAAAATCTCGTTGTGTCTGCGGAGAACTGTTTCGATTAGTCATTACGACTAAAACGTGAAAAGTTTTGTTGTGAATGTAAAAAGTATGACTCCGCTGTTGAAGCGTATACAAAACCAGGTACTTTTATTCCCACAACAGGGTGGATAGTGCTAAAATATATGCAATCTTAATGCGACTTCTTATATAAACATACATCGTATCTTGGCATAACCATAATTTTTATCTTTGGTGAATTTAACCGCGCGATGTTTGTTTATATTCAACTGATTAGAAAGGAAAAAAACTTTATTGATTAAAATAAAATATCAGTAGTTAAATAGTCATTATCGCGAATTTAGCGTGATAAAAAAAATTGTTGGTTTAGTGATTTTTATGGTATCAATTTTATTTGCTTAGATTGTGTATGAAACTTTCATTAAAGTGTTTATTCTAAATATATATTTTAGTCATTTTTGCCATTAAATTAAGCCACACCCTGTGTAGTATGCAAGATAAAAAATTAATTCTAAATGGTTTTGTTATGTGGTTTTGTACATTGAGGATCAAAACGAGTCTAAACTCTAAGACGATGCGGTTAACGATAAACAAAACTTATCCGGTCGAGAGATCATTGAAATAGTGTAACCATACACAATCGTTGACCACAATCATTTCTTTATCGGAAAACTGAGATAGGATATACAAAATCAGTTAAGATTTATCGGAGAATATTCGTAAAAAATTGTCAAAAAACCTAAAATTACGTTTGGCTTTAGGCAATGCACAAATGATACGGATCTTAATAACATCAGTTAAGTGGCTGCTTTTATTAGCCACAGCAAAATGTGCCCTTTCCCATTACCCTTTCGAGAATCTCGTGCGGTATAGTGATGACTTCGGCACGAATGTTTGCCTTGTGCTCTTCAATGGTCTGAGGATCACTGGAGTGCGCTGCAGCCCAGAGGGATAAAATCTGGAGATCGGAGTGTCCAGTTAATGTCGCCTCTTTTCGACATCATACGTCCAGCGAATTTTCGTGGTAGAAACTGAATTGTTTGCTTTGCAGTGTTACATGGCACACCATCTTGTTGATACTCGTAACTGTCACTCAGGATCCTTTTCTCAAATTTCCGGGCAGACATAATAAGTTAACATCCACCCATATCGATGTTCTTCATCTCTCTCTGACTACTTCATCTAGTTCGGCACCTACGAGTAATAGTGTTGTCAGATAGTGCCTGTTGGCCACCATATTTTCGATGATATGTATACCCTTTGTTAAAACTGAATTGACGTATCAAAAACATTTTTATTTACCAGGTTTAACAGCCCTTTGTTAGCCCGTACCATGTCCGTTTCGATTACGAGCCAGTTTTTCATATTGTTGTAAAGAATTAGATAATACATCATTCTCTACACAATTGAACCATCGTCATCGACGGCGACCACTTCACCTATCGAAAGACGGTTCTACCTTTAAATATGGCTGTATCATTCGGTTCAGTTCAGCACATGAACGTGACATAGCTAGCGTACTCGCTGTCCGTTGATTTCATGCACAATAACAGATGTGATTGAAAAGAAGTTAGTATGTGCCATCAACGTCACGTTTTGGGCCGTATATTGCACGCATAGTTTCTCTTTCGAATTTGAGAAACCATCTTTCGTACTCAGCTGTGAACAATCAACACTCACATTCATACATGACAAGGGGTTTGATGAACACTTTGTACAATTTCTTCTTAACCGTATTTGTTAGATTTCAGACGTGGACGTACAGAATATAAAGCCAAATTGCCAGCGACAAAACGAACCTTGATATCATCTCCCACACTTTTATTGTGAGTAATGGTAGATTAAAGATACTTGAATCCGATTTCTTCAAAAGTGTGGCTACCACTACTGAAATCAATTGAGCCCTGATCTCTAAAACAGAACATATACCTGTCTTTAATTGCAAAAATTCTCACGGCATTGTGGCTGCATTACTGTCATTTTACATACCGATTACCGACACAAAAGATGACACACCTGTTGGGTACCGAATTCAAATCTTAAAGGGCACAGATTAATCAGTGGCATTGCCCGGAAGTGACATCAAAATGAATAATATTTGTGAAATATAACTTCTCAAATCTGTAGGTAAGATAAAAAGTGTAAACAAATCTAAATTTGTCTTATTGTGTTTTATAAGACGGCGGAGCACAAACATATTCAATTCAGTCAAATGTGTATCACGTTTCCTGAAGATCAAGGTTTTTACAATCGATACATGAGAACGGACCTGAGCAATCTGTATATGCAATTCCAGCTTATTCGCTTTTGTAACTTTAATTTATCCCAATCAAATATGTGTCGAGTATACCGCATCGATGTAGCTTAATGGTTAAGAGAGTTTCTCATCACGCCGCGGTTTCGAGTTCGAGTTCAACTGGATGACATAAAAATGCGTTTGTGTGTAAAAACATTCGTTGGGCTGACCACCTACAATGTGCACCAACCGTTAAAAAAATGGTTCATAAGGTCTCAGTGTAGACGCAGTAAAGACCGTTTACGGCCTCTAAGCCATAGATTATTTTATACCGCATCGATGCAAGGTTTCAATCCAGACCCTTAGAATGACAGTTAAAAGTCTCTATAGGTGCGGTTACTTATCTGATTAAGCATAGGAATTTCAATAATAATGAGGAATTTCAGTAATTGTAAACATAAAGTTTTCACTTCATAAACGCGACACTCCCCGTCAAGGGAATTATTTGTGCGGGACTAATTTTAACCATACCGAGATTATCGTGAACGTCACCCAAGACGCTACTATTGACAATGATATTGATATTTTTGCTGAGGCTGTTAATTTATCACACCTTAAAAAGTAGATTTTTTTTGACACCAGCTCCCGTACCTTGTACGAAAATTCCTAACATTAATGATTATATGTTTATGGTATTAAGATTCCATCAGATTATCCTAAACTCCCATCGCTCTTAGTGGTGTACGTACCAGAATTTTTTATCCACATTTTATATAAAATATAAATAAATTAACATCCGAGAGGAATAAACTGTAGTTGCTCTTTCTGGAGATGAAATCTGCTTAGCCGTTAACTTTACAATGTAAAAACATTGCTAGAGTTCAGTAAATAAAATGTCTATCAGTGTCAGGTTATTTTAGATATAATTCGATAAAGATACAAAAACATTCTTAGAAATTATCTCCAGCATATACACCCGTAACAAAGACGCAAATTTTTAACGTGAAAACTCCTAAATTAAATTTTCTTTTGTACAATCTTTAATTTTAAGTTTTCTTTATAAATCCAAAACAACCAACAAAATTAAGAAAATAAACGTTTTGGGATTTAACAAATTATTTTGTGTACCTCGATCATGTTTTTGACAGTTTCTTTGAAACGAAAACTCTTAATAGGTTTTCACATCTATTTGCTAATAAGAGATATAATATTTTTTTTGCTTCGAGTAATTTGAATCGGAAAATGGAAGTAATTTATATCGGGTTAGGCATTTAGGTTCGTGTATGTGAATAGCATGTCACAAATAATTTCGGATAAAAAACATGAACTCGACACAGCCTAATGTTAATCAGCTTACGTTCCTCAAATTACAGTACATATATATGAAGATAAAATATTTGTTGGAACTAGTACGAATGACACGCTATCACGTGTCAAGTATATGTCATATCACTTTACAAATTTATAATTTTATTATTAAAACGAATTTTTGTACAAATTTATAAAATATTCACTGATTTTTATATTGTGTGTTAAACATATATCTGTTGTTGTTCGACTGTGTGTTACTGTCTGAATTCTACACTTGGGTGCAAAAAAATCGCACTTTGGTACGTTTTTGTAAAATGGTACTTTTTTGTACATGAAAATTAGTACTTCCTGCTCCGAATAACAGCTTCTACTCGATGCTACATTGATTCCACCCAAATTTTCACAAAAACTTAAGGTATCCCATTTCTCTGTGATCACCTGTTGCAGCTTCTGGAGACTCGCTGGAGCAACATCTCCCATCTCAGAACCTTCTTTCCAACTTGCCCATAAATGTTCGATGGATTTGAGGTCCGGACTTCAAGCTGGCCACTCCAGAACAGGCACATCCACCTCTTGAAGGTAGTGGTTTACTTCGCCGGTACGGTCCTACTCCTCGAGTACTTCGTCAAAGTACCGTTGAGAAGTCATTCTCATTGACGATCCACCGCCATACGAGACATATTCTTCAATGCAAAATTGTACCTATCGATCAGCGTGTCTTCTGTATACTCGCGTCCATCGGTGCCATATAAACATATCCTACACTCGTCAGAGAATAGAACTCTTCTCCATTCTTGCTGGTCTGTGTGCAGTCAGATTAACTTCTCGAAGCCGTCTTCGAACTGTCCACCGTTTGACTTCGACTTCACGAACTTCTTCGAGCCGTCGTCCTAGTTGAACCACATACATACGACGATTTCGCAACCGAGTTGTTACAAGAAACCGGTCTTCATAAGGTCGGCCAGAAAATCTTTGGAGGCATGATAAATTACAAAAAAGGTTTTTAATATTTTTTAACTTTTGCGAAAAATTGAGAGCAATGCGCGATTTTTTGCACCCAAATGTAATAAAACTTGACTTGAAAAATTTAGCTTTTTCGTATGCTAATTTTCACGAATTGTTATATAAAATACTCTAAACAGTTCTTTATTTCAATAAAATTGATTTGTTTAGTTCTTGAATATTTAAATTTGACGCGACACACGCGCTTAGTTGACAGTTGGTCGACAGTCTTTACAAACATACATATAAGAATACATATTTTTTATTGAATATTTTCCACCACCTTGACACCTCATATATACCTAACGATGTTATTTACGTTCAAGTTGCCATCGTTAAAATTCCTCCAGGTTTAAATGATTTAACTCAGACGAAAATAAAATTTATTTGGGATAATTTTCCTCGCATACCATATACACATTTCATTCCCATTTTCCAATCGTCCGATGTTCTATATATATATATATATATAGGTGAGTAAAGGCGAACCAAAAAAAAAATAATAATAATAAAATAGGAAGAAAAACACAAAAATGACAGGAATTTTCCATTTACACATATACATATACATATTTTCCATCATCTATACGTTCGTTCATTCGAGGTCTAGAGATCTAATTTTAGTTTCGAAAAACATTTTTAAGAGCATTTTCATTTATTCATTTTCACATGGAAAATAAATTATTTATATGCGTGTAAATTATTAAGATGGGAAAAGTTTTTCATTCTATGATTTACGATTTTCTCGTACATACATATACATAGCAATACGGTTACGGATAAGAAAAGTTCAGTTTTATATATAAGAACTCACATTAATTTAATTCTATATATGAAGTTGGGATGATTCGCTTTTCCTTATTCATAATTAATCATTTAATTTGAGAAAGAATCTACAACAATTTAATTTTGCTTTAAGCTTATTAAATTTAAATATTTACATGTTACATATAAATTAGGTTTTAAGTAATTAATAGATTGGAAGGAAACCCCGTTTGCTATTAAATATGTTTCCGGACTATTAATTTAGACAAATCGATAATTTTGATGTTCTTTATAATTTTTATTGAATAATAATAGAGCTGCATGAGTTTTAATAATTTCATGGGGACCGGAATGTTTAACGAAAATGATTAGCATAAAATGTAACACTATGAAGTACACTCCCGTTCAAAAGTTAAAGACTACTACAAAATTTTGTTTAGAAAATTGTGCTTCACCTTCAGGAATAAAATTAATAGGGGAAGAATTTTTTTGCAACAAGATAAAAACTCTTAGAACACTTCCCGTTTGTGCAAACAATACACAGATGAGAAAGAGACCAATGATATGTTCAGAATTATAGTTTGGCCACCGCGGTCATCAGACCTAAACCCCATCATGTTATTGTGGAACGAACTGCACCGAGAAATTCGCAAAACAACGTTCACGTCTAAAACAAATCGATGGAGAAAAATACAGGCCGCATGGAATAATATAGGGATTGAAAAAAACCAAACCTTGTTGAAAGGATGCCGAGGTTAGTTGCAGCTGGAATTATTATTAACCAAACTACTACAAAAAAAATCATTGAACTTTCATCTTAGCACAATGTGGTCTTAAACTTTTGTACGGGAGTGTATATTTGGGTAAGCTTAACCCCAAAAACTAGAGAAACAATTATGTCGATTGCAATCGTTCTCAGTCACAAAGTAACAGAAATTTCTTAAATTCATATTAAGCATATGGTATGTTGATTTGAATAAGGTTGGCTCAAAACAAAACATGTAAGGGCGCTTCATCACCTGAAAACATTCAAACAGTATAACATATAAAACGAATGATCTGTGTTGATCGGACCTTAAGTTGAACCTTAACCGATGACTATATGAGATATTACTTCTAGCTTGTATCTATATGTCATATACTCAACTGTTAAAGATTCTAGAAAATATGGAAGCAACATATAAAATTATTACTTCCATTAGGCATAAGAACCTCTTAAATTGTTTACAGATAAAATCAACACCATGCACACACATCTGATTTCGAGTACAACCTTATCAACAATATGACACCATTAAAAAAATATTACAATTAAGTTTAAACTCCCAATATTGTCATTCTATCACGCCATTGCAGAAATTTTGATTTAAACGTCTTGGAAGATCTCAAACTTCTTATACTGAACGGAACAGAATTCCATAGAAAAATATCTCTAACAAAAAATGAGCAATTCAAAAACCTGAAAGAATTTCAAGTAGGGAGCAATCGAAGATTATCATAATGCGACCCACTACATAACAGTAGTTGAAAACGAAAAGAAAACGTATCTAATGATTTTTTGTAAATAATAATAGATTGCGATTTAATAGCATTTAAGTCCTCGTTAACCAGAGAAATATTACTAACAATAGTATGCTGATTTGACTTACTATTTCTATCAATTTGGACATCATTCATTGGAGGATTCTATGTCATTACCGTACATAGGAATTAATAAAGAACCAAATACCGAATCTTAAGGGACACCTGAAGTAATTAGAAAAAAATTAGAAAAACGGTTTTCAAAATAATCTGCCTTAAACGTTCCGATAAATAATTTTGAACTAATCTAGCAACCGAAAGTGAAAATTTAAATTGTACGATCTATACTAAGAAAGTGAAACATGTTCTCCAAAGTACACCGAATATCATCACTGATAACGCAGAATTCGTAACATGGAACTATCTAAACCCAGATTGAAAGACATTGAGTAAACTATAATTAATTTACTTTTATATTATTTTCTTTGGAATAGAACTTAAATTACTAAAAAGTCTAGACTAGGATAACTCAAAAGGATTGCTATA